>VZTN01019504.1:164754-211668 GCA_013400515.1 Erpornis zantholeuca | reverse complement strand
CGTGCCTGCCCCGGTGCCGGTCCCCGCTGCTGGTGTCCCGGGGTGACCCGCGGGGCCGTCCCGGGCCGGGGTGAAGGTCAGCGGAGCCGGCGATGGTTTTGGTTCTCTGGCGAGGAGCTCCGGCTGCTGCACGGGGATGTTCAAGGACCCACACAAAATTCGTCCTCAAAATTTTGCTAATTTGCTTCATTCTGAGTATTGCTTCAAAAACTAATGGGGTCAGGATGGCTTTTTGTGGGTGGATGTCCTTTCTCCTTTAGGGCTGAGATACAGAGGTGAAGGAGATACAAACACTTCTCATTTTAACATAATTCTCCACAGTTCTGACGCAATGCCGGGCAGCATTGTGGATACACCATTATTAAGTCCGTGTTAGGTTTTTTTCATTACACAAACCTATCATGTAATTACCGGCACAGCTCAAACAGCGCCCGACACACACAGCAGCAGTTTTGGGAACTTGTCTGTCAGGACTTCTCCAAGTGGTCATTTGGGTTCTCCCATGACTGCGAATACAGCACTGCCCGTGCTGGCTCCTGAAAATATCAGTTCCTCTTCAGGAGCGCAGGAAAGAAAACTAAGCTGATTCAGGATTATTGCCGTTGTGGCATTGTTGCGTTGGTGTAGGTTTAGGAAATACCCTCTTTCAGAGGAAGAAGGAACAACGAGCTTTGTTCTTCATGATGTTTTTTTTTAGAAAAGTAGAAGAGTTCTGAGCCAAGGGCTCACGGAGGATCTTGAAGCTTCCCCTTGCCCGGCTGCCCTCCCCGTGCCTCGGGCTGCTCTTGGGTTCCTGCCCCGACCGCAGCCTTTGGTGGGTGAGGTTCTCTCGTGCTGGGGGGATTCTGTCAGTGTGTTCGTGCCCATGTGTGTGTGAGAGCAGTGAAATGTAACCTGCGATGCTTTCGTAATCATCGCGCCGTGATTGAGGGCGCGGAGGAGCTGCAAGCTTATCTGTTTTGTTCCTCAAGTGGCACATGCCAAAGATAACTCCCCCTGGTTTGTTGGCTGGCGTGGTTGTACCTACACTCAAACTGCTCTTGATAGTTATTTTCAGTTAAATACTGGGAAATAACTTTCTTAGAAGAGTTTTGTCTCCTTGGAGGGTGGGTGTGGGTCTGCTGAGGAGACTCCAGTGGTCCATAGCTGAAAGGAAGCTCACCTTTAGGCAAGCAGAAAGTAATTATCTTTGTTTATGCCCTAAACTCTGGTTATTGTCCAAAAATGGTGACATATCTCAGACTCAGGGAAAATATTTATATCGTCAGACAAAATAACAAGATCTTTGTGGTTTGTGATCTGTGTGAGTGCGCTCAGTGTATTTCCCGGGATGTAAAGGGGTCATGTGCCCCTAGATCTTGTTTCTTTTGCTGGGAAACTCTTGTCTCCTGGTTAAAGGTTTGGAAATAGAGGGTCAGGTTCCCCAGCTGAAGTGTCCCAATCCCTTCAGTAGAACCGGACTGTTTGCAAGGGAGAGAACCGGGAAGGTGAGTGGAGTTGGAGTGATCACAGTTAAACTGAGGGATGAGGGCAGGCACAGGGATGTGCAGCCTGAAAGCAGCCTTGGAAAGGTCAGCTCAGGAGCCTGGAGGGCTGGGAATGGATTTAGATTTGGATAGGGGAAAAGGAGCTCAAATAGATGCTTATTGGCTCTTTGATCCAGAGATGCTTCTTGTTCCTGTAAAATGATAACATAAAATGAATAGGGCTTTTTTCCCCCCCACTTTTCAGCTCCCAAGTGCTGAGTGCCCTTAAAGGGAATGCTTGGGATTGTGATCCATTCAGCATAACACACATCTGCCTGGTGTGTTCTAAAGGTTCCCTGCAGCTCAGTGGAGAATACAGGTACATTTTGGTGGTTTTTTTTAGAGCAGTGACTTTATTTGTAGCATCTCCTCCCAGTCTATTCCCTCAGCAGTGTGGGGTAACTGATGGAAACAGGGCAGGTAGAGATCTTCTCTAGCAGCAGGTTGCACATGAGGAGGCTGAGGCTGTACCACTTATGTGCCTTTAATGTTACCTCTTGTTGTTGCATAAATGATTGCTTTGCAAACTGGCTCCTGCTCTTTCTTTCTCTTAAGTATTTTTACCTGTATATTTTAGGACAGGGCTTGTTTATGTTATTAAGCACATTAAAGGCTACGGAGGCACAGCAAGAATAGCATGGCTTATTCCTATAACACTGGGAAGTACAAGTCACAAAGGGAGTAGTTAGAATATAGAGTAGAAATTATTACTGCCCTGACTAATAACTTTAAAATACCAAACTGCAGCTGGTAGCTGTCCTTGCTGTAAGACTGAGCTGTTTGGTAGCTCATGGGGAGATGCAGCTGCACATTTCCACATTATCTCTTTTTAAAGGAAAAACCATGGATGCAGTCATGTTGACAGTCCATGTTCAACACTTACTGTGTTGAACTGTCCTGGGGTAACAGAAATGTGTGATGCCCTTTTTTTCTAAGATCTCTTTTTCATTCTGGTTTATAATGCCCCAACACTTCTATAACTTGGTGAGTATCTGGCAATAAAAGTTGTTTCCCTTTGGTATTGATTCAGTCTTAGAACCTGTGAATATCATCTGAGCAAGGGCTGAGATGGTTTTGAAATTGAACCGTGCATTTCCTAGGCAGATGTTTGCATATTCCACATGGGAAGGCTGCCCAGGGAAATGTTGCAGCTTTGACATAAACACCAACACAAACATGGTAAATATCAAAGACTAGCACCAGGCTGTCTTCTCTCACTCTGTGTGGCTGCTTTATGTTTAGCATTTCTTTGCTGCTTCTGTTGCCCTCTCTAAGGGCCCAGAGAGAATGTTACCCATTTTTCTAAGATGACCAAGTTGTAAATCACACTTCTTCCACGTGGTCTCAGCTCCCCATGGCGACAGAACCCTCCAGCCATGTCCGGACCTGGGGGAGGTGGTCAGGCTCCCACCCTGGACATGTCTCTGTCAAGGTCCCTTGGCTGATCAGAAGTGATCAGTGCTGAAGAGTGACCAGCACTGCCCTGGCCCACAAAAATGTGATTTGTGTCAATACAGTGTGTTTCCTAAATTCTGCCTTTGTGTCAAGCCTTGGTCAGACTGACATGACGACAAATGTGAACAGATTTCCCAAACGTTTCACTCGTGGAATTTGCCCTTGAATATGTGAATGGATCTGCAGTAGGGAGCAGAAGTGTGATGCTGACAGATCAATTTGGGTTTGGAGCAGCCAGTCGTGGTCGCTTCACCTGGTGTTTCCTTGAGCAGCCATGCCAGCAGGAGGGTGAGCCAGGAGAGCCTGTAAGAAACGCTGCTGCTTTACGGAATTTCGTGTAAAACACTGTGTGAGGCAAGAATGTGAGCGTGTGATGAGACACTGTCCTGCTCAGCAGAGGGGCACAGAGGACATTTCTGATTTCTCTTGCTGTATGAAGACTACAGAACTTTCTGTTCCCAGCAACTGGAAAACTGCTCTGGCACAAACAAGACAGAACTTGCTTTTGTGTATAACTCTCCAAGGCACAGTTATGCAAATCAGTTGTAAAGGAGCAGTGACTTCAGACAAACTAGACTTCAGCTGAATTTTTTAGCTGGATAGACTTCTCCAGAAAGGGCTAATTTAACCCTTTATCACTTGCCACTGGAGTTTGATATCTCTGAGTAGCTTCTTCATGCTGTAGCATTTTCAGCTTGATACGAAGCGTGGTGAAAGATGGACATGACTTGGACTCAGGAAAGTGCATTTAATGGTTGTACAAAGCCCAAGACTGTATCAATGGGTATATTTGCATCAGAGACAAGGATTTAGTCTGAAATTATTTCAATTTTTAGCAAAATAATGTAATAAAAAGGCTCATTACTGGACAGTGTTAAGTGTATCAGCGAAGACGCAAGGGAATATAAAGCTTCTTTCTGTGCAATTCAGATGATGGATCTTGTATGTAGGCAGTAAAATTATATTTAATGAATGATGGTGATATTGAAAGAATAGTAATTAAGTGTGTATTTTCTGTGGCATTGATTTTTGTGAAGTGGTTTGGGCCCGTTCCATTAGTCTGGGTAATGGCATTCCCAGGATCTCAGCCCTGCAGCATTCCCATCACGGCTGAGCTCCTGTGGGTGGCCTGGCTTGGCCTTGCTTCCTCTCAGCTCCTCAGTGGTGTTTGCAGCTGTGTGATGCAGATGTGTAATCAATATGACTTTTTAATATCCATGTTTTTCCCCTGTCCTGTTAACTTTGGCTGCTTCCAGGTGCTCGTTGTCCTGCCCTGTTGTCCTGCACGTTCTGCCATCGCCATCTGGGCGAGCATGTGTTCGTGTCCCTTGGGAGGGGGGGACAAAAGCATCTCCTGCAACTGCTCTTGGAAGCTGGAGAGAAAATTATCCCCCCTCAGGGCAATTTGCAATCCAAAAAAACCGGGAGCTGAAGTTAAATGGAGATTTTACATGATAGCTTTGAATGCTGATTTTAATGTCCAAATAAATACCTACTGAACTGGGTTTCATTATTTTTCAGGTTTTCAGGATGAATCTGGAAAAACTCAGCAAACCAGAACTACTGACGCTGTTTAGCATTCTTGAGGGAGAATTAGAAGCAAGAGATCTTGTCATAGAGGCTTTAAAGGTAGGTTTTAAGTATCAGGATAAGGAACAAACATGACAACAGTACTGCTGTACGTTCTGCAGAGTGCTTGTATCCAAGGTGAAGTTCAGAAGTAAAGATTTATTACTGGTTTAGAATCCCATCTTAATATCAGCAGGATCACATAATAAATGCTGTATATAATTTTTCGTCTTGGAATTCATTATTGGAAGCAGGCTGCAAGAAGCATTTTGGTATTGAAATACAGTGTTAGGCGTGTGTTCTCATCCTTTCTGATAAAGAACTTTGTGTTTCTGCTGTGTAAAAGGCCTACCAGAACTCCTTTGCAGGTTTTTTTCTCGCACCAAGAAGGATCACAGATTAGACTTTTAGTGACAATAACGTCACACTAAGTAAAAAGCATCCGTGGCTTTGTGTTGGCTAAGCCACCATAAGCTGGCACTGCTGAGAGCAGCAGCCCTGAGTGCTCAGCTACTGGCACGAGCATTAGTGCAACCTTCCAGTGAGGCAGATGCCAGCTAAAAGTGCTCCAAAAAGCCACTTTCAATCCATGTCAGTGCAGCTGAGGTCGTGGTGCTGTGAGAGCATGTGATGGGACAAGGCAGGAGCAGAGCTGCTCGTGGTGCAGAAGTGGCTGCAGTGGTGTGGGCTCTGTGCTGCTGCTGCCCTGCATCAGCTGCTCTGGGCTGTGGTGATCTCTGCACACTTTGCTGTGTTCACACCCACACTGGAAATTATTTCTGGAAATATATTGTCCATGTGTAATTCTGCCGCTCTTTGAAGGATGCCTGGTTTGCACTCTGGAAAAAACAGTGGTGTAAATGATGGTAGGGGTCAATTTTGGAAAAAATTAGTTGTGTCGGGGTTGAATATCGAAGGCTTTTTCAAGCTGACCTGTCACTGCTCATAAAGTTTAAAACTTGCAGCTATTTCAAAGGAGGAGTGGCAGCTTGCAGGCCTGAGAGCTGCAGGGGCTTGCTTTTCCAGCAGAAGCTTCTCTAGCTTGATTCCAAACACCTTTCAGGGGAGTTGGAGGCATATCCTTCTCCAGAACAGCAGGGATGCTTATGTTTGTTGTTGCATTTCTATTGATCAGGTGGAAGGTTTGGTTCTTGTTTTGAAACACACTTTCTCCTCTGTCCTGAGAACCATTTTTTCATTGTGTGTGGTCAGAATGTGTTACCAAAACAAGCCTCACTTCAATGTTTTGGTGTGAAATGTGTGTGGTGGAGCACAGAGAGACCAATGGGAAGAAATGTAGCAGCTCCATTCCAGAGGCTTTTTACTGCCTACCTTCCAGTAGTGTAAAGCAATTATCTTTCCTGTTGAAATTTAACCTGCAGTTCCCTCTCGTGTGAGGAGATTAATACAGTAACAATACCCTTTGACATAATTTGTCAGGTACTCATAACTGAGAAGAAATTAAATGAAATTGTAACCTATGCTTGATAATTATGGAGTGTAAAATACTGAGCTAATCAAAGGTTAGTGCTATTTTCCCCTTCCTCTCTCAAGGATATGCTGTAGTGTTTCAGATTGTGAGGAAAGCTGGAGGTGGTGGGAAAGCTTCAAATGAAAGCTTCAAATCCAAGCTGGCTCTTGCTGCCTCCTGAGAGTGATCTCAGGGAAAAATTGCCACCCCTGGAACGTGTCCTGTGCCTGCAGCACTGTGAGGTGTTGTAGGTCTCCAGCTGTGCTGCTCCTCAGGTCCCAAAGCTCATCCTCAGTGATGCTGCAGCCCAAGCCTGGCTTCCTGCTGGCAGCAGCTCTGTTGCCCTTTTGATACATGGAAGGAAAAGTCATGTAACTGCTTCATCTGGTGGCTGGGCAAAGGTTCAGCAGCTTTGTCCATTTATTTCAGCTAGATATATCCAGCTAAAGAAATTCTGGCGTTACACTGTTTTTCTCACTGTTTGCTGATAGTAACTGTGGTAACAGCTTTACCATGCCTCACTGGCTGGAAGACTTTGTGTGTGACTGATTAAAGGAAACCTTGCTAATCTGTTTACTCACGTTTTGGTGCATAAAAGTGCTGCCCTGAAGAAAAGAAAAAAAACAACAAACCAAACTTCTAAGACTGAATTAAAGATTTACACTCTTGAGAGCATTTAGTTTGAGTTGCATGTATTGGACAAATTGAGTTGTGATTTACACTGAGAGGAGTTGGGGCAGCCAGGGCTGGGTGGTTGTTCCACACAGAGGAGCTCCTGACAGGGCCCCACAGCTCTGCTGTTCCCCAGGCTTAGGGACAGTGCCTGCCTGGCTGCCAGATTCCTTTGGAGGAGTAAAAGTTCTGTGTTAAATGTGGGTATATGTCGGGAGCAGGTGGAGTGCAATCCTCTGAACTTTCTTAGGGGATTGCATAATCCTAAACCACAGCAGTGATTTTCTCCAGCAGTTATGTTGAACACGTAGATGTCAGTGGCTGGAAATCAGAATTTTATCTGCCTGTTTGCTTCCCACATAGTAACAAAAACACATTTCCCTTCGTGGGCTAATTTTACTTCTGCTTCAGATTTAAATGCTTCCGAGCTCTGGTTGTTTGAGTCAAATCCTTTGGTGCATTATAGAAAAGGACAAACACTTGCAGAGGAAGAGTACCTTAATTTGTAAACATGTCATCTGCTGGCAGTACAGTCTGCAATAATTGATATTCCTGCACGCTTAGAGACAAACATTTCGCATCTGGCATTTAGCAGGGAGAATCCGTGCATGCAGAGGACAAAGCTTAAAATAGTTTTCTCTCCCTCATGGTGTCAGGCACTTGTTGGCTGGCACTGGCTCCGTTCTCTCTCTCTCTCAGAACTGAGCTGGGCACTCCAGACACTGCTTGTTGAACTTGCTGCTTTTTTATCCTCTCTTCACCCCCTCTCCCCAGATCTTGACCCTTTCTTCCTTGCTGTCTCACAAACTGACTGTATTCAAAATATTCTTTCCCAATGCTTCAGTTTGCTTCCTCTGTTTTAAAACTTCTTTGGAAAAAAAAAAAAAAAAAGGTTTTTTGGTTTGGTTTTTCTTTTATTTTTTTTCCCTGAAAGTAGCTTCCTGTCCACTGCATAAATCTCAATGTTCTCCTTGGAACAGATTTTAAGCCTCATTTCTTATTGTGCTCCTTTTCCTGTAGTTATAATTATGTTTATATCATCCAAAAAACCCAGATGCTGTCAGAGAGTTGCATAATCCTGAGAGTTAGACTCTCAGTCCTTATTGCTATGTAGGAAGGATTGCATGAACCACAGGTTTGCCTTCTGAAATAGCACACCACGACTAGAAACAATTCAATATTTAAATGGATCCCTGTCTCTGTGTTAGAGCACTTTGTTCCCTCCCCCTTGTTCTTTTAAAGAGTTTTCCATACATTAGAACTGAAGTTCTGTTTACTTTTAGAAAACAGGAAACAGCTTTCTGGCTTATTCTTTTATGTTAATAAGGCCTCAGGCAATTTACACTGGAACAGAAACTATTTTGTGTTAATGACTGGGAGCTGGTATTCATCTCTTTCCTTCTGAGTTCAGTGGTTTGCTATAAAGCAATATTAATGCATTGCAAAACTAAGTGCTGTTTGATAGTGGATTTAGAAATTAGGTTTACAGCGCAGTTTCAAAAACTTAAGTCTACCTCTTGTTTAAATAAAAAGTGCAGTAATACAAAACCTTCCTGCTGTTAAATCTTTCACAGATGGGGCAAACTGGGCTAATGCATCACTTACAGAGCAGCTCCCATGGAGCAGTGTTCCCATGGGTGCTGTCCTGCTGGAGTGCAGGCGTTCCTTACAGCTTTTCTTGCAAGCTTGGGGAATTCTTGGTTTATTTCTCGCTTGAAGCAGCACAGTTTGCCAGTGTCTTTCCCAAACTGACTCACCTCGTGTTCACAGCACCAGGTGTGGCTGGGCAGGAGCACAGAGGTGTGGGAAGGGCTCCTGCTCTGGGCTCAGCTCTCTGGGTGTCGCTGGGCTCCCTGCTCCAGGGGTGACCCCAGTGCCCTTGCTGGGAGCCAGGCACAGCCAGGCTTCCCCCAGAAACCCCCAGGGAAAGAAGCAGCAATTCTGTGCTGCTTGGCATTTCCCAAGAAAACTTCTTCTGTTTTTCAAAGCTGAGAACAGCTCCTGCTTGGGCAAACGTGGGGAGCTCTCGTTTATCAGGTCTGCTCGCTCAGTGTAATTAATGATGGCAATTGAGGCAGATGCTCCTTGCTTGGTAGCTCTGTGCCTGGCACTGCTGCAGAGCTGGAGCTGGTGCAACACTGGAAATCCCACTCCAGCATTTTGAGATTTATTTTTGGGCAAAGCAAGTGGTCCCCACCCCCATTTCCCTTCTCTCTGTCCGTGGTTGCTGTGACCTCAGCCTGCCTTTATTCCCAACTTCTGTCTCTGGGGAGAGAAGCTAATAAGGAAGTTCAAGGCAGTAAGGAGCTATTTAAAGCTTATTCCACTCTCTGCTACATGAAGGAGGAACCTCTGTGCAAATTATTACTGGGGAACTGCAAATTCAGTAGCTACAGTTAATTAAGAGTGTGTTTGTCTTGTACCAAGGGTTAAAACCTGAACTCCGAAATTACAGGGAATAAAAATGCTCTACTTGATGTCCAAAAAATACTTGAAATAAGTCTTGGAAATTCCCTGTTTGATGTTCCAGTAAAACCAGTTGTAAAGATTACTGAAGAGAGAGAATGTTCTGTCATATAAACAAGGTTTTGGTAGAAGGAAATCTTTTATTTTAAAAAAATACAGAAATAGGCTATGGGAAACATTCATCCCAAAACAGCCTAGAAATCCCAAGAGGAAACAGTAGCTTTTTCCTAACAAAGCAAAGTCTTTGCTTTGCCTGCCTGCACAGGAAACATCTTTTCAGTTGGGTCAGATATTGCTTCTGCCCCATAAAATCAGAATTATCTCTTCCCAAACAGACCAGCAGTGGTCCATTACCCAGACTTGAGCCCAAAGCCAGCCAGGTCCATGTGGAACCCTCTCTGCTTATGCCTAATTTTTCCAGTCCTCTGGAACTTTATTTTTAAGGGTAGTTTGCATGTATAGTTCCTTCTTGTTTTTAAAAGCACCCCAAGCTTATATGTTACCTCCTTTTCCTGTTGGGAGAGGTCAGTTTAACAGTCCTGAAAATTGCTGAATTATCCATTTAGTTGCTTCTGGAGTTTAAGTGTTTTGGTGGGACATTCACAGTTCTGCATGTTTGAGATGATAAAGGTGGAGGCACTAAATTAGAAGATCTAATTGCACAGAATTGCATCTTCTTTCAAAGCACCATTGCTGATATTGGAGGTGCAGATGTCATCTCTGGTGTTCAGGTGACATTTTCCGCTCCTAAGCTAACCCTGCATTTGTAACCTTATTTCCTTTTTTATTTAAGCATTATTTCCTGTAGATTTGTGTTTTCTGTGCTGAGATCTGAGAGATCTAGGTTGATTTTTTTCACTTCGGGCTCACGAATAGAGTATTTCTCTTCCATCATCAAGTTCTTCCTCTTCTGAAAGTTGAACAACAACTGTGTTTAAGGTAGAATCCTTAAGTTCAGATGGGACAAGTTCAGAAGTGTTGAAGATGTTTGTATGTGATCTCCAGGGACAGAGGAGTTGAGCTGCAGAGTTGTCTCAGGGAGGAGCACAAGCCGTGGCAGAAGTCACTCTCTGTGACACTCCCACACCTGCATAAAATAACCTCTGGAGGTTATGGCACTGTGACTTAATTTCCAAGAGCTGCCTCGGTGATTTAGGTGTCCCAGGTGGCTGCAGCACAGAAGTGTCACAGCCTGGAAAATCCCCATTTGCATTTCCAAGTGCACGGTGGCCCAAATGCCAAAGCACTGGGTTTGTTTTTGCAAACTTGATGTGCTTGGTGTAGGATGACCTGGTTAAGACCTTTTCTAGTCTAGACAAGTTTAATTAAATGTTTATGCTCTGCTGGCTACTAAAGAAGAATAGCTGGACTTGAGAAAGCTCTTAATGTTATGATAGTCTCATCTGTTTGTCATGCTGGTTCAGGAAAAGACTTAATTGCTCAAAGTAGCAAGGAAGAACTTCTTGTTCTTTCCCAAACAGGAAATAAACCACCCCACTAAATTCAACAGAGTTCAGAGCCCAGTGCTGTGAGGAGCAGAGCAAAACATGGCTTTTGTTACACCTTCAGTATTGCAAAAATCACCTTAATCTCCATTTTTGGAGCTTTTGTTAGGAAGAACTTGCCCAGCAGTAAAGGCAGGGTTTGTTTGCATGGTTGAAGTGCTGAAGGGTCTCTGCTGTGGTTCTGTGCAGAGTGGCCAGCACTGCAAAGAGTTCTGTCACAGCAGTTAGGCCAGCTGGATGGAGATCCCAGTTCATAGTTACAGACTTATTAATGCTTGAGTCACTCAGAAGTTCCCTCCACACTTACATTGAGGTTGTATTGAGTCATTTTTATAAATGCTTCAGAAAAACAGAAGATTCCCTGTTCCTAAAAAATAAAAAAACCCTGTAGTTTTTCCTGTGATTCATTAAAGCAGGGCTGCTCTCACATTTCCAGGGCTGATCTTTTCCTTCCTCTCCTTTTTATTGTTGTGTAAAGTTAGAACAATAACTGAAGCTCTGATCAAAGGTACCCACAGTTCCTGATGGATATTGCTGATAGAGAGGGAGGGGTATCTGTAAGTGTGAGCTGTTCCTCTGTGTTTGTTTACTGCAGGGTTAAAATCCAGCTCCAAACTGGAATGACAGGACAAATGTCTCTAATTTGGTCATGGAGAAGATATTTTGGGTTGGGTTTTTTATGCCTCTTGTCAAGGTAATGCAAACACTTTTCCTTTTAAGAGCAAAAATCATTTTTTTTTTAGTTTATTTCATGTTAATTATATGGCTGCATTTCAGAATGCAGGTGGGACCAGCAAATCCCACCAGCTCTTTGAGTAAAGCCAAGTTTTACTGATGAACTCTCCCTGTTGCAGTGTAGCTCCACCAGCTGCTGTGTGGGGATGTTCCACGATTCTGTGACTCCTGCTCTTGTGTGCTCGAGGGAAGCATGTGTGGTTTTGGTACTGGGACATCGGAAAAGAGCCATTCCAACAAGTACTGGCTTCTGAGCTGTCTTTTCATTTGAGTCAGGCTCAGTCTTTCCTATCTCAATGAGGTCCTTGTGCAGTCCCGTAAGCAATGGGTGACAGTTTGCCATTCCTGCTCCCTGGGAGGGTTTCTGGGGAGGGCACAGCGAGGCTGGCACAGGCTGGCTCTGCATTCAAAGCAGGGAGCTTTGTTCAGCTGAATGCCATTCCCAGCATCAGCAGAGTTGGGGTTCTGTGGGACTCACATTTAGAGCCCTCCACCAGCTCCAAAAAGCTGCTGTGCTTGACTTGGAATGTGTTATCTGCTCTGTGTGCTCTGGGAGCAGAAGGGTGAAGCACACCTGAGAAGGTGCAGGCAGTGTTTGTTTGGAGCAGTTGCTCAAGGAAAAGATGTGTCATGTGTGTGCTGTGGCAGGAAAAGTGCTTCCTGTAGGTCACACATGCTAAAATATGTTCTAAATTAAATGCACTTTGGTAAAGGTCCTGGGCTCGCTCTGGCATTTCAGTGGTGCAGGTGGCTCGTGCAGAGGAAAACCTCACATTTTCTGTGTCCTCACTGAGGACATGGCAGTGCAGGACAGAACAGTCATTTGTATGCTGTGGAAAAGAAAAGGTGTGAATTGTCGTGGTAACCAGTCCTTACAAGGCAATATGAATCAAGAGGAATCAAGTTGAAGTCTCATGTTCAGGTTCTATTTCTTGGCAGCAGCATCAGCTCTGCCAGGCTCGTGGTGTCTGTGACACAGGGAATGAAACACTGCCACAGGTGCTCACAAATGCTCAGAATTCAGCCCAGAACCATTTCCCTGGAAATCAGGGATTGTATTTCTTAGAGCCAGGACAGCTCTGAGGACTCTTTTCAATCTAGATCTGTTTTTCCTCCTATGTCTTTTGTTGCATAAATGTTTGGTTTCATATGGTTTCTTATCATGGTGGTAAACATGCAGATAATACTTTCATATCTGTCTGTTTATGAAATTTTGTTTTGTTTTTAGAACTTTACAGTCATCACTGAATAGGATAAGCCTATTGGTATCCTAACAAGCAGATTTCCAGATGGAATGGCTGATTCATAGGATAATTGGGGTTGGAAAAGACCTCTGAGCTCATCGAGTCCAGCCATTAAACACCGTAAATGTAGAGCCTAGTACGTGTGAGTTGGCTTAATTCTTACAAGCACCAAAAGAAACCTCATCATTCCTGTCTTGCTTCTTGAGAAACTAAACTCTGTTTAGTCTGGATGAGAACATTACTGATTTTATTAACAATTCACAGATTTATAGGCTCTTGCAAGAATGAAACTTTTTAATTGCTCAACATGAAATTCTTTGATGGTGACATAGTCAAGGAAACCACACAACTGCTTCTTTCACTGATGTGACAATAAATGATTAAATCTTTTGTTGAGCAAGAGTTGGTACTTACCTTCTTTCCTTTCACACAGCTGTGGAATGTAAGTCATGGCCGTGGCAGGTAGCTGTGGTATGAGGATGTTTGTAGACTGAATATATTGTGGAGATGCTGTGTTTTTAAGCAAGATTTTTCTTTATTCCCTTTATTTCCAGCAGATAACAGGATATGAATCAGACTGTGTTAAATTCTCCTTAAATGGAAAACTGGGGAAAAGGAATATTAACTGCAAAGCCCTGTCTTCTTTAGCTGGTTTAAGTATATTAAAATGCAATTCTGTTTTTGTGTTGCAGGCCCAGCACAGGGACACGTTCATTGAGGAACGCTATGGGAAATACAACATCAGTGATCCACTGATGGCTTTGCAGAGAGATTTTGAGACCTTGAAAGAGGGGAATCGTGGTGAAAAGCAACCAGTATGCTCCAATCCTTTATCTATTTTGAAAGTGGTGATGAAACATTGCAAGAACATGCAGGAAAGAATGTTATCCCAACTAGCTGCTGCAGAAAGCAGGCACAGAAAGGTGAGTTTTGCCTCAATGAAGATGTGCAGAAGTTAATAGTTTCATTTTGATAACATGTTAACTTCAGCAAAAACACTTAAATGCCCTGAGGTTTGGTGACTGAAAGGACTTTGCACCTTTGTTTAAACTTCTCCCTCCAGACGGTGCAGCTGGTGGGGTGATTAGTTATAATTCCAGAATCTGAAATACACACACGATGTTTTTGTTAGGACACACCAAAAAGGAACTAGCTCACAGCTGGGAGGTATAACGCTTCCCAAAATGCAAGAAGGGGTTTCATTCTCAGCAGAGCTGTCACTGTTCTGCCCAGGATTTGTTCTCTGTGGTTATTGATAAGCTGGTGCCAAGTGAAAGCACCTCCTTGTGCTTCCCTAAGGAAGTATGGAGTGACCAAAAGTATTTTTCATGCCATTTGGCCTCTTTAATGAAGCACCTATTATTCTCCAGATGCACATTTAACAAATGTTGACACCAATAAAGTACTTGGTCATGTGTCAGACTGTACTTCCACAAAGTCTGAAGTTACTAGAAGTAAGAACAAGACTGTGCTTCACATTTCAGACAAATAACCAACTAAATCATCATAGTAAAATCAGATATTTTTCCACCTTTTCCTCTTCCTGTCTACTTCTGTGAAAAGCTTCCTATATACTGTTTGATATTTAAGCATTATTTGGAAGCTTAAATTTCAGGAAGACTGAGGAACTGCTAAATTCGTGGTGAGCATTATTGGGAGAGCTTAGTTTTGGTGATGAGATACAGCAGAGGCTCTTGGGAAGTTTGTATTCTGGCTTTTTTGTTGAGTTAATAGCATTTCAGTTATTCATGTAATTCAGTGTTAAAGCTGAAGGAGCTCCTTCACTGGGTCCTTATGGGAAGCAGTTTCACTTCAAGAGCTCATCTTGTTCTTAAGTGGAAGATCAAATTAATGTTCTTTAAAATAAACTTTACCCTGGAATCCTCAGACCCCTGTAAGGCCTGGGGAGAGAGAAGCCCGTGTGGGGATTGTGCTGGAGCCACAGCAGCAGCTGTGGTTGGTGCCCTGTGGCTCCTGGACGCAGCCCCTCTGCTCCTGCTGGGCCTTGTGTCGATGATCCTGCCAGGAAATTCTGAGCTTCAAGGGACAAGAGACACAAACTGAAATACAGGAATTTCCAGCTGAATAGTAGGAAAAACTGACTTACTTTGAGGGTGACAGAACACTGGAACAGGCTGTGAAGGGGCTGTGGATTCTCCTTCCCTGCAGTTACTCAGAACCCTCCTGGACCAGTCTGTGCACCCTGCTCCAGGTGACCCTGCCTTGGCAGGGGCTTGGGCTGGATGATCTCCAGAGATCCCTTCCACCCCCAGCCGTTCTGGGGCGAGGGCACCATTCATAACAGGAACTTCTCAAGGATATTGCAGTCTGGGGGAAAAGTGTGCAATTTAGGTATTTAATAATGAAATGAACATAGATCTGGTGTGAGGTTTTCCTGGTGTCTATCACAAACTGACTCAATTTGACCCGATAATAACATACATTGAACTTGTCCAAAAGCTGCTTTCCTGTGGATTTGAGTTGATCTTGGGTGTCTGAGGCTGCCGTGGTTGCTCTCCCATGTCATTTGGGAGTGTGCCAAGGCACCAATCTCCTCCTGCCTGGGCACCTGGGCATTGAAGGGGCTGATGTTGGTTGGGCAGGTGATCCTGGACCTGGAGGAGGAGAGGCAGCGGCACGCGCAGGACACGGCGGAGGGGGACGATGTCACCTACATGCTGGAGAAGGAGCGGGAGCGGCTCACCCAGCAGGTACACGGAAACCCCGGGCTCAGCTCGGCAGGGGTGTGATCAAAGAGTAGCAGGAACCTCCCTCTGGAAGGCACTCCTAGCTTTTATCATCTTGATAAGAAAAACAACCTGAAATTTTTCAGCGTGTTTTGGTAGCTGAGCAGTGCTGAAAGGTATTAACAGGCAATCAAATGCTTTGAAATCTTACTTCAGCCTGAAATCTGAGGAGTTCTGAAGAGCAGGGCTGCACCTACAATTGACAGTGCTCTGCAGTACTCAAAATGCAGAATAAGTCATGGAAGATCTCCTGGGGTTGTTGTTCAGAGACGCTAATAAATATTTAAGCCACTGTTTTCTGTTACTCAAGTGCTGTAGCCTTTATTAAGCATACATAACACATCAGCATTTTAAAGCCTAAATGCCTTTAAAGACAAACTGACAAAGTAGTAAATGAGGTGGAAGGAAGCTTTGCTTGTTCAGTCAGTGCATGGCAGACTGGGTGTATCTCTCACTAAAGGTCAATTGGATTTCATACAGGATAAAACTACTAGTAAGAAATAATTGTTACTATGTGCGAGCCGAGTCCTTCCAGACTCTCTTGCAGATTTCTGGGGCAATAACCTCTTTCTTAACCATTGTCATCTTTTACTGTGTAATTTCTCCAAGATACACAGTAAACCTGTTCCCTTTTGGGGTGTTGCCCTGCATTTACTTTCAGGAGGTTTTATGGTACCCTTATAAGCTTTTTTGTTCTTATCTTCCAGGTGGAGTTTGAAAAATCCCAAGTGAAAAAGTTTGAAAAAGAACAGAAGAAGCTGTCAAGCCAATTGGAGGAGGAAAGGGCACGCCACAAGCAACTGTCTTCCATGCTTGTTGTGGAGTGCAAGAAAGCCACTGCCAAAGCAGCTGAAGAGGGCCAGAAGACAGCAGAACTGAGCTTGAAATTGGAAAAGGAGAAGAGTAAGGTGAGTAAACTGGAAGAGGAGCTGGCAGCCAAGAGGAAGCGGGGTTTGCAGATGGAAGCACAAGTAGAAAAGCAGCTCTCAGAGTTTGACATTGAAAGAGAACAGCTGAAAGCTAAGCTGAATAGAGAAGAAAACCGTACAAAAGCACTCAAAGAAGAGGTGGAATGCCTGAAGAAAGCTCTGAAAGAGCTGGAGGCTTCTCGTCAGGAGCACAGTCCCTCTGAGCCTGTGCAGCCCAGCCCCTCGGTGACGTCCAGGGGAGTCACAACTGAGAGTCCCCCAGTGAAGTCTGTGTCCTGCCAGACCGAGTGTCTGCAGGCAGAGCGAGCAGTCCCTGCCAGCACCAGCAAAGCTGTTCACACCATGTTTGCCAGCCCCTCTACTCCTGTTCATTCCTATGCAAAATCCAATGGGCACTGTGACACAGAGGGGCAGACGGGTGGGGAGCTGCTGCAGACCAATGCTGCAGAGAGCCAGGGTCAGAGGGAGAGATCTGCTGCAGCCTCAGAAAATCCAGTGGAGAATGGAAGCTCTCCTGTGAGAATGGAGTCACCGGTGCATCTGATGTCCCAGCTCCCTCCTGCCGGGGTGTCCCTGTCTCCCAGCAGCACAGCCGCCTCCTCTCTGACCCCTTCTCCCTGCTCCTCACCAGTGCTGGCCAAACGCTTGGTGGGAGCCTCTGCCAGCAGCCCTGGCTACCAGTCCTCCTACCAGGTGGGCATCAACCAGCGTTTCCACGCAGCTCGGCACAAGTTCCAGTCCCAAGCGGAGCAGGACCACCAGCAGAGCGGCCTGCAGAGCCCACCCTCCCGCGACTTGTCTCCCACCCTGGCCGACAACTCGGCTGCCAAGCAGCTGGCCCGCAACACGGTCACTCAGGTGCTGTCCAGGTTCACCAGCCAGCAGGGCCCCATCAAGCCTGTGTCCCCTAACAGCTCCCCCTTCGGCACGGACTATCGAGCCCTGGCCAGCGCCGGCAGCCCCAAAACCGAGCCTGGTCACTCTCCGAGCCCTGTCAAGGTTTCCAGCCCGCTGAGCCCGCTGTCTCCTGGCATTAAGTCACCAACCATTCCTAGAGCAGAAAGGGGGAACCCTCCACCCATTCCTCCAAAGAAACCCGGCCTCGCTCAGTCACCTGCTGCTCCTGCTCCGCTACCCAAAACCTCTGCCCAGGCCTCCTCGCTGGGTGCCCCCGTGGACGTGGCCAGCAGCTGCTCCAGCAGCACTGTCGTGTCCAACGGCAAAGACCTGGAGATCCTCCTGCCGGGCAGCAGCTAGTCTCCAGAAGATGGGAATGTGACATTCCACAGCTTAGCTTTCCCTGGAGCTAAGACACTGTTTTTCCACTCCATGTTATTTATTTCCATAGTAGCAGATTCTGTCTGTATAAAGCATTTAGTATATTTTTTTTTCTTTTTAATAGGTAGGAAAATACTTTTGTTTATGAAGAAACCTTAACTACAGCTATACAGTAGCCTCCAAATGTCTCATGGCAGCAGTCAAATCATTAGAGATGACAACCATAATCACATGGTGGGACCTATCAACCTCTAATGGGACTGAAATGCTACTTTTAAATTATGCAGAAATAATTTTTGCAGACTTTTTACTCCAGATGAACATTTTACAAAAGTGCCTGAACTAAGCCTGCAATATGAATCTGATTCTTGGGAAAAGGTGAGGAGGGGAACATCTAGCTGCAGAAACAAATTCTTCTGAGTCCTGAATGTTGAAGCCAACACTGGTTTTCCTTTTAATTCTCTCCATTTGCTAAGATAAGTTAGCAAATGTGCTACAAATTCTGCAGGGTGACCACCAGACCGAGGCAGCCAGCCAGGCTGTGTCCTTCAGGACATAGCTCTGAGCTATTGGAGGAAGCACACATGAGTTTCTTGGGGTAAAATTTAGTTGTGATATCATCCAGATTATTTCTCTGTCAGTATTCCTTGTCCATAAAGTTCTTTCTGTTTTCCTAACAAGATGCCTGTGTGCTTTAAATGGCTGAACTCTGGTTTCTGGTGTACCACCTGTAATTTTCAAGCTCTTCAAGCATTCTACTGTTGTGTGTAGAACTTCTGAGAAGAGGATCTTTCTGTTACTTGACAAAGATCTCACTATTACTTGAAAAAACAGCTCATCCATACAATACAGGTTTTTTGCAACAGTAACATGGGGTCTTTGACTGCAAACAAAAGCAATAATTTTGTTCCTTCTCTGTGTCAGTTAAGTCTGACCTGGATTTTACCCAGTAGCTATGGTTAGCTTTCCTTGGCTGCAAATACAGAACCAAATCATTGCTGCTGTGGAATTGAATATGTAGATCTGTGTAAGTATGTCACACACATACTAAACACACAGTGCACCTATTCTTGATCTTCTGCCTCATGAAGAAAACATGGCAATTCACTGAGATTTTAAAAAGTTCTTCAGTGAGGAATTGCCTAGGTTGGAGGCACATCATGTGTGTGAGGAATTTGGACCCAGGAGAAGCAGCTGGTTCCTGTGCAGGAGCGTTGGCTGCAGGAGAACCAGCGGGCACAGCACAGGGGTTCTGTGAGCCACTGCGCTGAGAAATGCAGGACAAACAGCACAGAGCAGTGGCAGAGGCTGAGAGCACAACCTGAGTTAATGATCTCGGGTGTTGGATGTGAGCTGATCCTAAATTTAGAAACTGGACTTGCTGCTCGGTGCCATCCAGTGTTGAGCACTTCCCTGGGCAGCAGCAGTGCCTTTGCACAGAGCACAGCTTCCACTGCCACAGGCACTGACTCCTCTGTCAGCTTCCACTGCCTCAGCAGGCAAAGCCCCCTGGCTGTGGGGAAGGTCCCTGTGCCACGGGAGGATGCAGGACTGTCCATGGCAGAGAGGCTCCTTTGGCCTTTCAGCCTCATTCCGTGGGACACTGAGCTCTGTGCTGCTCTGGGGTGGCTGTTGTTGGACTGACCCCACCGGGGTCCCGAGGTTTGCAGGAACCTTTAGTAGCCTTTTAGGTCGTGGTATTATGGGCTGTTGTTCCTAATCCAGTGGAACAGTCTGTGTACTGGCAGCAGGGAAACAGAGGCAGCCAGAGCTAAATGGGCAGTGACTCTTTTGGAAGCACATTTATTACTTTTTTAAGTAAGTGTCCACAGCAGATTTTTTTCCTCTTGCTGAGAGTAAATGTAAAAATGGATGGTCAGGTGGATTTTAGTCCATGTATCCCTTCTGGTTGAAAAGTGAGGCTTTTGTATACACTGCTTTAATGAGTTTCTTTGCTTTTACATTAATCTGACTGGTATTATCCCCTTTCTTTATTGATAGCTCTAGAGAGAGATACTATGATGAAGTCTAATAGCAAATGCACTGAGTACTGTTTCTTCTAAAATGTAATATGGGAAGGGGTATGCAAAAGAATGTATTTTTGCTAGTAGACTAACTTCTGAAAGAAACTAAGCACAAGGGATTAAAATGGATCCAACTAATTCAGTAAGACATTTAGAGTTAGTATTTAACTGTTGATGTAGATTCTGTGTGGAAGCAACTAAATATTTCTTCTCTAACTCACATGTCCTAAGCAGACATTGTTGCAGAGTTTGTCACTGGCTAATGGAGTATAATGAAGTGCAAAACATATAACACTAGTATTAATTCATTAACACTTGTAAATTTGTAAAGCCAAATGTACCAAGCTGAAGTCTTTAATCATTTTTTTATAGCTGATGGCATTAAACATGTTAAACATTCGTATTATCAATAAAGGATTTTATTTTTAAGATGTGCAAATTGCTTAAGGAAGTGTTTGGAGTTGGGGCTGCCCAGCAGGAAACAGTCCTGGTGGTGGCACCTGAGCTCTGTGCCCACCTGGAACCTGGAGCTTTAATGGAAGCTCTGAAATGTCAGAAGAAAGCAAATTTCTTGGGAGTACAGTGGATCCTGAGCAGTCCTAGCTGCCGCAGCCGGAACATTTTGCTCCTCATTCTCCTCCCACCCGGTGCTGTAAGTTGGGAGGGGCCCTGGGGCTGTGTGTGCTTCAGGTGGCACAGCACGCTCTGGATGCTCCAGCCAACTCCGGCTTTAGGTATCCTTAATCCTAGAGCACCTCTTTGCCACAGTGTCATGATGGATAACACTGAGCGGGTAACACCTCCTATTAATGAGCTCTTGGGGGTTGGGGGGCAGGAGATAGCCCAGGCCCCCGCTGATGGTTCAGACAGGATGCAAACTCACTCATGGAAATTCCCTCTGCCGCTGGGGAGTGTCCCAGCTGGGAACAGACCCTGGCTGCAGGAAAAGCTGCGTGGTCTGGGATGCAGCATGTCCATGCACAGAACCATCAGGCTCTCTCCTGGAGAGCTGGGACTGCTCCAGGTGCCTCCCTGCCCTCCTGCAGGGCAGAGCCCACAGCTCCTGAGTCTCCCGAACTACCTCAACAGTGACCTGATTTTCTTATCTGTACATCCGTTCAGTTGAACAGGTTTTGCAGCAGCCTGGGAAGAAGCTCTTTGTTCATCTCTCCAGGCTTGATGACACCCCCGAGGCCGTGCCAGTGCTGGTACCAGCCCAAAGCCACCGAACCGGTGCTGCTTCCTGCCCGGGACAGCCGGAGGTGAGGAGCGCTGCCCGGACAGGAACGGGAGCTGGTGTGGCTCAGCCACAGCCCTGATGGCTTTTTATAGCAGCGGCGGTGGCGAGTCCTTGCCCAAGCGTGGAATGCTGACAATCCCTTGGGTAAACACCTCCGTGCCGGTTCCTCGTGCCTCCGACACGCCACGGAGTGCGCTGAGCACGGGCGGAGCCCGGCCCCGCACGGGGCGAGGCTGGAGCTCATTTTCAGTGGGACGAACCAAAGCCAGTCCTGATCCTTGTCCTGGTGCCCGCTCGCAGCCTGTTCCTGTGCGGGGAGAGGGAGTCAGTTCCTTAGGCACAAGGCTTTCCTGCATCCCCTAAAACGCACCCGCGCCAGTTCGGTTTCTGCGTGTGCGGGGCGAGGAGAGGAGCCCAGGGATTTGTGCGGGGCAAAGACAGGACCTGGGGATTTGCCACCCTCTGCACATGGGCTGCGGGCACTGCTGCTGCGGGGCTGGGGCTGGCAGCGTTGTCCGGAGCCACCTCCCGCACCCCCTGACCCCCACCCTGCCTCCAGCGCTCCCGGGCCGGGCAGGAGAGCTCCAGGCAGCCTGGGGGAAGGACGAGGAGCTCGGGGACGAGACCTCACGGCAGGCCGGGAAGGGCTTGTCCGTGCCCGGTGCGCGGCGCAGCGGAGCCGCTGGAGGGCGAGCGGCACCCGGGAACGGGAACGGGAACGGGAACGGGAAGGGGAACGGGAAGGGGAACGGGAACGGGAAGGGGAACGGGAAGGGGAACGGGAACGGGAAGGGGAAGGGGAACGGGAAGGGGAAGGGGAACGGGAAGGGGAACGGGAAGGGGAACGGGCCGGGGCCGCTCCCCGCCCGCTGCACAGGGCAGGGGAGGGCACCCAAGGGCAGGTCCATCACAGCGCATCCCTGTTGCAGGAAACCCCCATCACAGGGCATCCCCATCGCAGGGAATCCTCCGGGAAGCGTGGTTGCCCTCAAATGCTGCTTACTTTCTTTCAGGAAAAGTTCCTTTGCTTTGGCCTGCGTTCACCCGGCACCCCTGAGCTCCCCTCCGGGCATCCGGCCCGCGGTGCCCCCGACGCGGCTCTGTCGGCACAGCCCAGCCCCGGCTCTCGCCCTCCGCCGGGTGCGCAAGGCCAAGGAAGGCTTCAAGCGCTGAGTGCTGTTGTGAAAAGTTTTCGTGCTGCAGGTTTAGCACAAGCAAACATGCCAAGAAGCTGAGCTCTGCTTACCCCACTTCCCTGCCCCGCTAATTCCGCCTCGGCCACCGCTGCTGATAACCCCTGGGCGCCGGCCCGGCGCCGCGCTCACCGCCACGGCCTCGGCACCCGGCAGCTGACGGGAACAGCCCACCGCGACCGTCGGAGCGGCAGGCTAAAGGATCTGGGAAAATCGCTTTCAGGGCAGTCATCTCTTTCGGGATGAGGACAGTGAAAGTAGCACACACGGGGCTACATTTGATGGTTCGGTTGCAGTTCTCTGCTTCTAGTTTGTACATCCTTCTGACGTTGTTTCCTGGTGCTGCTCCATGCTGCATTCCCTGCTCGTCCCTGGGTATCTGTACCTGCTCACGGGCAGGCAGGATTTCATAAAACCCATGTGCATGGCTGCGAAGGTGTTTGTAGGTGTACCTGCAACACCAACTGTTGTTCAGCTAATTAAGAATCAGAGAGGGTCCAGATGAAAACGTTCCCCTATGCCTGCATGATTTCGGCTTCACTGGGCCACTGATCCTACTTGCTGCAAGCCTGGAGTCAGCCCTGTCTGAGGGGTGGTGAGGGGCACCCTGCATCGGGGATGCTTTGGAAGCTGAAGGCAGTGTGGGATACAGGGCGGCTGCTCAGGTCCCATCTCGCTGCTGGCCCCAGGTCAGGCAGGGATCTGCAGAGCTCCTCACCACAGGAATTGTTCCTCTGCACTGCCCTTCCACAGGAGGAGCAGATCTTGAGTGCCTTACAGACAGGGGAATCCAGCTGAAGAGCTGATTCTGATTGTTTTCATCCTGCTCTGAAAGCAATAAGGGAGTCCAAGAGCTGTTTACCCAGTGATGCCACAGCTCCAAGTGCTGCTCGTGAAGGGCTGGAGGAGCATCACGTTCACTGGGCCTGGGCACAAACTTGCCTGGTGCCCACATGCCACAGGCAGAGACCCCTCTGGAGCCCCTTTGCCGCCCAGCAGTGCCCAGTGCTCCCTGCTTGCCTCCCACCCCATCCCAGGATGGATCTGCCGCTGCCAGCACCTACAGCCAGGTGCCAGAACTGGCCTGGCCATGAGGGAGCAGGGGCAGGACCTGTTCCACTCTCTCCCCTACAGCCCCAGCTGGGTTTCTGGAATCCCGCGGTGTGCAACCTGCCCAGACCACGATGAGCCTTCTGAAGGCACCAGGCTGGGGTACCAGTCCTTCCCGGGCACAGCAAAGGGACAGAGGCTCCACCGGGAGCCCGGCTCCGCCACAGCTGCCTCTCGTCTGCAGGAGCCTCACGGGCAGCACGGCCTCGGCCGGGTGATTCATCTTTTGTCACAGAGGAATAAGGAGAACAGGCAATTAATAAAGCCCTGGCTTAGGCAGGAACACGGCTCTGCCGTCCCCGCCGTAAACATCGCCCTTCCCTGCCGGCGACTCGGGATGTGCCGGCGGCCGGGCACGGGCGCAGCGCAGATGTTCCCCAGGGAACCAGGGTCAGGACTGTTTGACGAGGAGCAATCCCCAGCGGGAGGATGTTTGTTTTTGTAGCAGCTGGATGTGTCTCGGGGAAGGATGGGAACGTCTTCTGTCACTCGTGGGCCGGGAGGAGGCTGGCAGGGCAGGGATAAAGCTCCTGACAAGTTTGGACTAGCAGGCGAGTTGATTAGCTGAGAGATGAAAATTCACAGCTCGGCTCTTGCAGGGGCCGTGAGCTGCTGGAAAGGTGTTTATGTGAGGGGAGAGCACCCCGTGGCCACTGCCCCTCTGCCCGGGCCCACGGCAGCGCTGGGCCGAGCCGGGACAGCGCTGGGTCCCCGAGGCAAGGACAGGCACGGATCTGCACAGCCGCACACCCCTGCTTGCTCTGTGGGGCAGGGGGGACAGCGGCGGGAGGGGACCCAGGGTGGGAACCCCGAGTTCTCCGTGGTCACCGTGGCCACCTGAACACCACCACGGTAGCCCGGACGTGCCCCGTGTCCCAGCGTGGCTGTCGGCACTGGGCTCTGGACACCGGGCACTGCCTCGGGCGTCAGTCGGAGGTGAGGGTGACAAAGAAACGCGGCCTGGCAAGTGCAGGCACTTGCCAGCTGAGAGCCCGGGCTGGGCCGTGTCTGATGGTACCGATTAGCCGATGATAGACAGAGATAAATGTGTACAGCTGGAGGCAGAATAAATCGATGCTATATGTTGTATAATTGTCTTGAAAATAAGGTAATGCCTGGCTCTTGGAATGCTTTGATCTTATCAGAAAGACAAGGAATACACTAATGGCTTTAATTAGACTTTGGGGATGAAATGAATTCAGCCTCCTGGGTGAGCTGGTTTCTGGAATTGACCACTGGTGGGGATAGAAAGGCTTTAATCAGATTTAGGCCCTTTAATACCCACAACAGTGTGTGCCTGCATGTGTGATACAGACCTGCTGCTCAGGGTATTTTGGTGGGGGCTCTGAACACTGCATGTGCTTGGGCTACTGGAGCCATTGAGAGCCATTTTTCAATGTTCTTTTCCAGCTGAGTTTAAGCTCGGCAGAAGCTACTGGATTTTTTTATTGACTTCTAAGTTGAAAACAACTTGTTAAGAAGCAATAGAAAGCTGGGAATCGTTTAGTTTCCCAACAGCAGGATCATGGCAGCTGCTCTGGCAGCAAAGCAGCAAGCTGGTCATGTATTTAATTGTTAATTATTGCATACACTGGCTACAGTCGAAGCAGGAGAAAAGTTTCTTGTCTCTCTAGGAACACATCTTTGTGTTGCCCCTGAGAACACATCGAATAATCAGCACTTAGTGCACAGAGGATGAGCAAGGGCTGACTCAGTGCCGTGACTCACCCATGGGCTGATGTGCAGAGGGGTGGGGATGCCCCAGCTCTCAGGGGGCTCTGCCTCTGCTCGCCCCATGCCTGTGTCAGGCCCACGTCCCCAAGTGTCCCCTGAGCAGCCTCACACCAAAATCCCTGAGCGCCTGAGGGTTTGGCTGGGGCTGGGATTTTTCAGAGGCTGCACCTGACATTCCCTCGGTTATTTCCCAGCAGAACTGGAGCTCTTGCTGAGCAGCAGCAGCCCAGATGCTGACGCCAAACATGCAGCACTTGTTCCTCCTGGGCTGTGTTTACGTCTTCTCTGTTGTAACTACAGATTTGGATTATTTTGGTGGGTTGACATTATTTGTCGTGCTTCCCTTATGTTAATTTGTTGGGCTTAGATGAGCTCCTGAAAAGGATTTAATAACAAGAGCTGCTGCCAATGAAAGCACAACCTTGTTCAACACTTACTGTGCAGCCAAACCCTGGGAACGCCGAGCCTCCAGGCGTGGTGTCAGCTCCCTGAGAGTGGCTGAGGTTTCATGTGAACACAGGCAAGAGCACAGCGAGGCCAGCACTTGCCCCACAGGCAAAGGAGACAGCTCCCAGCTCTGCCAGGCCATGAGCCCCCAGGAGCACCCTCATGGTGCTGGGCACAGGGAAAGCCACAACTCAGCCTCATGCAGAGAGCACCCAATATGTGGCGATTCTGGTTCGAGTGGCAGGGCCATGGAAGTGTCCCCAAACTGGGGAGCAATGATGAGGCTCCTCCTTTCCCAGATCCCCATGGATGCCCATTCCGTATCCCTCATCCCAGAGGGGTGACCTCAGGGGGGACCCTCGTGGGTGTCACACCAGCAGCACCGCTCCGATGGCAGAGGAGGATGCAGGAATGCAAGGGGAGGAAGGGCATGAGTTGCCAGGGACAGGCAGCACCCAGGAGCCTGTCCCCCCACACCACCCCACTCGCTACATTGCCCCAGGATGTGAGATCACCCGTGTGTGTGGGAAAGCTCCTCGCCTCGGCACAAACACACACATGCTTAGTAACATAATCTCTTAAAAGCAAAATCCCAGAAATTCCTCTTTCTTCGTGGAAAATGTTGCCTGGGGGAGAAGCTCATAATGAAGGATGAAAGCTTAATCCTTGAAGCAGAGCAGGACTGGGGGGGTAAGAGTATAAACATGACAGTTGTTGCTCAGTGAGTCGGAAAAAAAAGGTGAAGGGATAAAAGTTGTGTTGGGGCAGGAGGGCGAGGGCTGTGGGGATGGGCTGCGGGAGCGCTTCCTCCCTGACCGGGTCATATCCATCATTCCAGCGCTGGCCATGACAAATGCACAGGTTATCCTGGCAAATTCGGGAACAGAAAACTGCTCTGTGCTCTGGTGAGTGAACATGGGAGAGTAAATGATGCTCTGTACCTGTGTAATTCACCCTTACCAGGTACCAGCATCAGCAACACTGGGAAGGAGCTTTAATCAAGATCAGGCACTGAGCATTATAAAATAAAGCACCAGTGTCTCTCAGACTGATTTTTGCACTTTTTCTGAGCCACCAGCATGGACCCTGGCAGGCAATGTGACAATGCTCAGAAGCAGCCTCAGAACACCTCAGTGCTGTCCCCCAGTAACCACTGCTCTAACCTGCCTTCTCCAAAGCCAGAGCAAACATGTTTCAATCAAATTAAACCCTCTGCAGTGCTGCTTAATTTAAGCTGAACCTCCCTGCCAGCAGGCACTGGGAGAGGCAGGTGGCAGGAGGAGAACGTAGCTCACAGCTGGGGACAACGACAGGGTCATGCACTGGTGCCACGCTCACGGTAGTGGAAGGAGTTGGGCTGATGGTTTGGGGCAGAAATGGGTGCTGTCCATGGCTCCCAGTGGCTCTTGGCAGGGCCCAGCCAGCCAGGCCGGGTCGGAGCCATTGCATGTCCCAGGAGGTTCCCAAGACAAAGCTCCCCAGTGTGTGAAAGGCGTTTTCCTTGCACAGCATCCCCAGTCCAAGAGGGAAAAACAAACAAGCTCCACTTCTCTTCTTTATTTTTAATTGACAGTGGAGCAGCAGAGGTGGGGTTACACTCTCCAGAGCCCAACCTGCTCTGTCTTTGCTCACTGCACAGCAACGCTGTTTATGGACTCGGATTCCAACCTTCTCCTCTCTCGAGGCTGTGAAGATGTATTTCCTCTTGTGCCATTTCTCCTTCTGGCAAGCAGGCTCCCAGGTGGGTCTGGAAAATGTCAAAGTGGGAAATAAAGTTGTTCGCTGAAAAAAAAAAAAAAAAAGAGAGAGGAAAAAGCAAAAGACAAAAAGGAACAAGCCCCAGAGGTGCAGGGCAGGGTCTGGGAGCAGACCTCTCAGGTAGCAGTGTGCTGACTCAGACACGAAGCACCGTGAAACTCGCACTCCACACCAGCGCTGGGCACCACGGCTCCGCCAGCGCCGCTGAAGGCTCTGGCTGCTTCAGTCCTGGAGCAGGCTAAAAACACAGGGTGAGACAAAAAGAAGTGAAAATATCCCAAACCTGATTTCTCTGGCTGGTCAAGGACAGCGAACAGCAGGCGGGCACCCACCTGGGTTGTGATGAGCGGCCCTGGTGGTGCCCTGCACCTCTTCAGCCTGAGGGAGCATCGCCCTGGCAGTGGGAGCTCTGTGCACAGAGGTGACAGCACGGCCAGTGTGCCCTGTGCACAGAGGTGACAGCACAGCCAGTGTGCCCTGTGCAGAGGTGACAGGTGACAGCAGCACAGCACAGCCAGGCTGGTGCTGCCAGTGCCCCACCAGCAAGAGAGGCTCGACCTTCACATGCTCGTGAGCGTGAGCCGGGGGAAGACCAGGCCGTGGCCGCCCGCAGGAGCATCGGGGCTGGGCACAGATGCTGCAGATTAGAGAATGAAAATCTGGGAGGTTTCTGCTGAAGACATTTTTCCATTCGTGAGGCCATGGGGTGGAGCGGGCGAGCGGGGGGGGCAGCGCCTGCAGCAACAACAAAAGGCAGAACAAGGGGGAGGGGAGCACGAGGGAGAGATTTTTGATTCATACTCAAAAATTACCCAAACTTTATTGCCAGAATGTCTACATTTTTATGTGCTTAAGCACAGTGAGTTATGGAAATCTTAGAACAATGGAATGATCTCCTTCATTGCCCTCAATGCGTTCAAAGTCACCACCCCTCCTCACCAAGAGGAATCTCTTTTTCCGTTTTACTGAATTACAAAAATGCCTCTGCTATCAACACCCTCCACGTGCATCTCATAAATACCAGGGTGGGACACAGGGCTATTGGTGGGTGTTTTTTATAAACCCATCTCTACCCCAACCCTTACTCAAGAAAGTTTTTATGGCATTTGGTTGATTTGGCAAATTTTCTGCTAGAACCTGCCTGAACAAGAGGGGCTGTGAATTCCTTGATTCAGGTCCAAGCTCAGAGCTTTGCGGTTCCCCCACTCTTGTCTCTGCTCTGTGGGAGTCCCTTATCTGTCAGTCACGTACTGATCTTATAAATCCTCTGCCGCTCCATGTGAGAGCAGTGCAGGGTGTGCCTTACACACTCCATCTGCCAGGTAAGGACCCGCAGCGCCAGCAGCCCAGCTGCAGCACATGTTTTGCAGCCCTGAACATGCAGAACAAAGTAAGTTTGGGGGCAGCTTAGCACTGTAGAGCAGGCATGGAGCAGACCCATCCATTTCTGAGCACAGCAGGAGCAGGGAGGGGTGGATGCCCTCCCAGGCACCTCCGGCTGCAGAGCCGCGTCCGTCCTCGGGCATCGCACGCCAGGCTCTGAGCCGGCAGCGCCCGGAGCGGGGATGCTCTGCTGCAGGGAAAAATCCTTCACACGGCAGCTGTGCCTGCGTAGGGAAGTGCAACAGAGTGCAGCAGGGAACGCACGCAGGGTGGCTTCCTTTGCTGCCGAGATAATTCCTCCCCACCCCTCCACAACAGCGTCTCCCTCGGCTGCGCTGGCTGAGCAAAGCCCGGCCACACAGGCCTGGGCTCTGATTTACAGCCTGCCAGCTGACGGAGCTGCAGGCAGAGAAAGTGCTGAGGTGGGAGAAAATGAGGACCAGACCGGGAAGAGTGGGGCGGGGGGGGTTTGCCGGGGAGGTTTCAGGAGCCAGAACCATCCCACCTTGGCTGCGTGCACCGGCCGGGGCAAGCGGTGCCTGTGGCTGAGGAGGGAACAGGGAGCAACTCAGCTCCTCAGCTGCTAGGAGGAGCTGGGCCATGGATGGGAAGCCCCAGTGACTGCACAAACCCTTCTGATTATCCCTCATTTCCCAGGCTCATCCTGGCCATGCTGCCCTGCTCCCACCTCACTGAGGAGAGGGAAGCTGAGCGAGCCACCGGAAAACATCTCCAGCCCTATAAACTGACACCATTGTTTATAATATTCCTAAGTGCCATTGCATGATAATAGCAGCGCTCTGACAGAGAAAATTTACTTTTTTCCTTCTTTTTAAAATAAAGTTAGGAAGTTGCAAGTCCCCCAGAAGATGTTTTGGCCATTATCCTGGGCTGGTTTCTTTTTCTGCTTCCCCCAAGTGACAAGGGAGGGCCACGCTCTGCTGCTGATGTGCTGGCACTGTCGCAGCACCCACAGCACCGTGCTGCACTCAGCCTGAGCCAGGCAATCTGAATCCCTGCTGGTACCAGGCCAGCAGCCAAAATCCCAGGACAGAAGCTTTTAGTGGACTCCCTCCAGCCAGCCAGTGGCCACTGCCTTCCTTCCTTCCTCTAGGGCTGCCTGCAGTGGGGGAGCAGGGAGCAGAGAGCAGGCACAATGAAGGATGGAAGATGGAGCAGGGAGCAGTGGAGCAGCAGGAGATGGAGCACGGAGCTTACAGGACTCTTACAGCTCCTTGTCCAAAGCGCCCGCAGCCTCCGGAGCCACCCACAGCTGAACTTCCTGGGAAAGAGGCTTGGATTTGAGGGATGAAAAGTAAAAGCTGTTGATCTACTGGATAGAATTTATCTGTGCACATTTCACATCCCAGGGGATGAAACCATTACTTTGTCGTTACTATTTGTGTGGAAACACTCCTCCATAGGAGTCAGGCACTTTGCTGAGGGCACTGCAATTTCCTGCAATCTCCAGTTTGCTTATATTGTGATAAAACCAAACAAACAATCCCTGAAAGGCAGCAAGAGCTGCACGAATCTTCTAAAAAAAAAAAAAAAACAAAAAGAGCAGGCATTTATCAGGGCTTCAGTGCATGACACAGCAGGGATTCTGTGAAGATGCTGAACCTACTGACGGGCACCCTCCAGAGCAGCTGAGCCTCGGGGTGCCAGCAGATGTGGCTGTTTCCCATGGCCAGGGATGGGGCTGACACTTCCCTGACCTGTCCTTCCATCAGCTGAGGCGTGACGAGTCACAGAATTATGGAATCACAGAATATGCTGAGTTGGAAGGAACCCACAAGGGCCATCAAGTCCAACTCCCAGCCCTGCACAGCACAACCCCAAAACAGGAAACAAGGGATAGGAAGTTTCTAAACACACTGAAGGTGGTTTATGGAAAGAGGTTATGAAACTCAATTAAAGGTTTTATAAAGAATCCTGATCAGACTTCTTGGTGACTGTATGATTTTGATCATAAATCAGAAAATGAGCTGGAGAACTGAAGGGAAGGGAATGGCCAGGAGGGAAGGGCATTGGTGTAGAATCAGCGTGGACATAAATGTGAGTTTGTAACAGCGACCAACCATGACTGATGCACCTCAAAACTTGGAAAAAGTAATTAACAAACCCCTAAACACTGAATGCAGTACAAGTATGCGTCTGACATTTGGTTTCTCATTGCTGAGCTGCTGGTCCAACAGCTCACAGGCCAGAGGTAAAGCTTCCCTGTTCCTCTTTCTGATATGCATCATTCTCGTTTTTCCATGTTGTTGGACACAAGAAGGAAAAAAAAAATCCCTCTGAATTAGCAGGCAGGGCGAGACTCTAATTGCTTTCCAGCTCCTCCCTGAGCCGGGTCCGGATGTCTGCCCAGGCACCCGCACACACCCGCTCAGCCCAGGAGGAAAACAGGACAGAGAAGAAAAAGTGCTGCACTTTGGGGTAGATAAACAGACTGCAGAAAGGCCCTAAATGTGAGTCCACAGCCGAGAGCTGCCCCAGCTCTGCCACCATCCCGGTGCCCGTGGCCAGAGCTCCCAGCCCCTCGTGGCTCCTCATGCAGGGGCTGACTTGGCAGCCACCTCTCTATCCATTACCAGTTAATGCAATGGAACTGGCTGACAATGGGCTCAGAGGCTGCCAAAATCCAACATGAGGGATGCAGATGTCCCTGGGACCAGCAAACCCTGCTGGAAGATCCCTGTGGAATGAAAGGTTACCCTCAATTTGCTTCAGATGCTGCTCGCGCCGTCCGACAGCCATCGCTGGAGGAGGGGCCTCTGTCAGACAGAAAAGATAAATCCAGACCTGCCTCCAGACTCTTATTGTCTCCTCTGGTTCAAATTAAGTGACTCAGGTCATTTTTTATATGTTGCCATTTGTCTTTTACCTGAGGGCATTTCAGAAAGGAAAGAAGAAAAGGTGAATTCAGCACGAAAGCGGGGAAGGAGCACTCTTTAGTAGACAATTAACTGAACTGACATCGGGTTCTCCCTACAACATCAAACTGGAGATTAAATGTAGGCAGACACAGCTAATTCCTGGCCAGGGGGGTCCAGTGATAAGTCAGCAGCAGTGGGTGTGGCTGCAGGGCAGCATCCAGCCCCGACCCCAGGGGTGTTCCAGAGGACGGGCGGGGTGGGAGGCATCCCAGCTCCCACCGGCACTGTCAGCACCCCCAGTCTGATGTCTAAGAGCCAGGAGTGAGAAAGATCCAGCCCAGCAACCAGACAGGACAGGGTGACACTGGTGCCACCACCAAAGGCCACCAAGCACTTGCTGTTCCAGGCAACTAAAATGCAACTGAGAAAATGAGGTCTCCTCACAGCACCTGCTCCGTATTTCCACAGCCAGGGCCAGAGGGCTCTGCGTGTGCTGAGGCTGGAAACGTGGGCTGGCTTTGTTCAACGAGCATTTGAAGAAACTGGGTCTTCTATCAGCTGCTGTGCTGGAGGCAAATGAACTGCAGGAAGCCTCAGGTTAGTGAATGCCAGCATCCTGGGACGTGGGGAGCCCTGGCAGGTGGACCTTGCCCATTTCTGATGCTCACATCAGCCTGGCTCACCCACATGGAGGAACTGCTTGGCAGAGGGGCAAGAAAGGGCTCTGGTGCTTACAGCAGCCTGATGCACCACAGAAAACCACCCATTGCTTGCCCTTCCCCTGGGAGTTTTATGGAAACATAGGACCATTAAGGTTGGAAAAGACCTCTAAGAGGTCATTGAGCCCAACCATTATGAGCCTGTAGAAATAAGCAGACTTGGATTAGTCCCAAGTTCCACTTCCAGAAGTCAGGAGAGGCCAGGAAAGAGGTTGGGAGACTGTCCTGCCCACACAGGGGCAGCAGCCCTGGCCACGGCTGGGACTGAGGATGCTCCACGCAGCCCTGCTGCTCCCCAGGGTCACATCCCCCTGTCCAGGGAAGCAGCTGGGACTGCAAGCAATCCCTGTGGAATCACTGGTGTTTGTCAGCACCTTCCTCCCAAAGCCAACCCCAGCCCAGGACATGGCTGAGGAGATTTATTCCTCCTGACAGGCTCCGCACACTCTGCTATTTTTATTCATTGCTCTTGACATGTCTTCTGCCACACTGGGCAAACTTTGGGGCTGGCCCAGAGCCAGTGCTGGGGGGGTAAGCACTGAGTGCTATTTGTGAGCTATTTTCAGATGGTTTATAAAATTAACATCCCCAAGGTATCCCAATGTTTGCCAAGGTGAAACCTGTGTCCGTTCTGGATGATTTCATTACCCAGTGACCCCTTACATAGATCTTCCTTTTCTTTAAAGCAGGGAGCTTCCCACCTCCAGCCCAGCTGGGCACCCCACAGCCCCCCTGCAGCACCAAAACCCTCACTAGCATTGTGTGGGAGGGACACCTTGCTTCCAGCACCTGAGAACCCATCCAAGCTCCCAAATCACCTGCACTGCCTTCCTGCAAGTGCATCAGGGCAGCCAAACTCCCCACAGGGCCCAGGGTGCCACAGCCCTGGGAGTGCCCTGGCACAGGGAGAAAAAGCATTACCTTGCCCTGAATTTTCTATACTAAAACCAAAACAAACCAATTCCTCCAGTGGAAATGTAGAATATAGACCTAAAGCCTGTGATCTTTTACCTAGCTACGTAGCTACTTTTACCAAGCAGCTCCAACCCAAAGCAGTCTCTTCTCAATGTATTTGGTGATTTAATGAAAAAAAATTATTTGCTCTTTGTCAAAAGCAGATGCATCTCACGTTTCCACTGAAGGAAAATGTAAGAGTTTAGAAAACAAAAATTTGATGAAAATCTGTTACTCCTGCCCCGTTTGGAGCACTCAGGGAGAGCTCCGTCCCCACAGCCAGCACTCGACCTGGCTAACCACAAACCACATGCCTGCCTTGGATCAGGCTCCTTTTTTCCAGCACTCTGATTATTTTTTCTCCTGGGGATAGGGCTGGGAAGGACTCAGCCTTCAGCTCAATACAAATCCTGCCCTTTCAGTAAAGTGTAATAAACTTCTTCCCCTGACACATAGGAAAATGTTTTAAGGCGAGACTTTATAGAGAGCATCAATCACTTTGGAGGTGGTGGAATTGCTGCAGAATTATAAGCAAGTCTGAAGTGTCTACAGAGGACTCTAAACACTGTCTTCTATTTATTCTCTGTGTCCTTTGTAAATGTAAACTTCAGTGGAGTCCAGAGGCCCTTCCGTCTCCACGGCTTGTCAATCCAGCACCTTTCACCACTGCTAAAATCACAATTAAAGAAAGGGGGATTACAAAAACAAACACAGAGCTCACGCGCGAGTGATGGCTGCGGACTGTGGTGGGAGCGGCGCTGGGATCCTGCCCCGTGCCCACGTCCTCCACCATCAGCGTCCAGGACCCCTGGAGCCACCTCCTTCCAGCCCCCCTTCACCAGGGACCGTCTGCCACAGCGGGCAGGAGGCGAGGGAAGAGCGAGGATGGAGGAGAGCTCGTGTGCTGGCCACAGCAGCTCACGTCTGTGAACCCGCTCCCACCTCTCGGAGCAGCAGCAGGGAGAAAAAGACCAGGACTAAATCCCGGATGGAGACAGGGATGGAGACCCAGATGGATGCAGGGCAAGTTTTTCCCCCTGCTGTGCATGGGCAGGTTTTTATCTCGCCCAGACACAGCCAGCAAGGAAGGGTTACGGTGCCCTCCTGCATAAACACCCTGCAGGGCTCTGAAAGGCTCCGAGAAGATCATGCAGAGGACAGTGCATGACAGCGGGATGGAGCTGGGTGTGGGAGAGCCGTCCCAGCTGGAATGCTGCTCAGGGGAGCGAGTGGGAAGTGACTTTTTCTCCCACAGAATGAAAAAGGAGATAAAAGCTCTATAAAGTTAGAAGATAATCTATATTAAAAACTTCTCTTTGACAAAATAGCCAGAAAAATTACTTTATATATTGAAATATTCCACAGCTGCTGCAGGGGAAAAAAAGTCTTTTGAGAAACACCTTTCATGAGAGACTACCTTTGACTATGGAGCATCCTGATCCCAGCACACTGGACACAGAGCCTGCAGGGGACAAGTCGCAGTGTTTTGTCCCTGTCCAGAAATAAACAACTGGGAGCCTTTTGGTTATTTGCATTAGCAGAGATTTTGGTAGGTACAAACAGCTCTACACACAACCACACATCCACGAGCACCATTTTAAGATCAAGGTAAAGAGGGAGACTCCTGCAAGGGTCAGTCCTGAGGGACCTTACCTGTCCTGAGGGACAGTCCTAGGTCCCCCTCCTGCCATCTTGCTGGGAACTTGCTTTGTGATGTGGCACTGCTTCTTGCCAGCACCTCCAGTCCTTTCAAATGCCCTTTGCCTCAAAACCCAATTCAAAACACAATTATTTCATCAGAAAAGCAGCATTTTGGGTGGTCCCCTGTAACACCCTCACTAAGTCACGCTGAGAGGCCAGAGTTCAGAAGGGCAACGCGAGGCACAAGTGTGGAGAGGTCCCCAGGCAGCTCCTGATGCTCACTGTGATCCCCCAAGTCACGCTCAGATTGGGGCCCTCCCTGCCAGGCTGGGGTCCCCTTACACCTCCTGATGCTCGCTGCCATCCCAGGCCAGGCTGGGGTCCCCCCGGGTCTCCCACTCAGAGTTGTGACCCCGCGCATCTCCCGCAGGCCCACGTCCCCCGCTGGCCGGGACCAGCCGGGCCAGTAGCCAGCCGGGCCAGTAGCCAGCAGGTAGCGCTGCGGGTCCGTCCCTGGCCCCGCCGGTTCCGCCGCGTCCCCGCGACCTCCCGAGCTCCGGCCCCTCCGGGGTCCGTCTGTCCGTCCTGCCCCTCCACGAGTGGCAGTAGCGTGGGGACCCGTCCGGCACGGGTGGGGACACGGAGCAGGCGGTGCCGTGGGGCTCGTGTCGGGATCCCCGGTGCGGAGGTCCCTCGGGATTGCCGGGCGCGGGTCGCGGCTGCTGCCAGCCCCGTGCGGACCGGGAGGGGGAACACGGCCGCATCTGCAACAGGTCTTTTTCCTGGCATGCTCCAGAACGCCAAAACATTCCAGCGGCCCCGGCATTCCGCCGCCTCCTGCGGCACTGCAAACAGCTGATCCCTGTAGGATCGCACCCGCAGCCTTTCCCAGGGCTGACCTGGAGCATCCCTGCCTCCCCAGCCCACCCCGTGGCCTCCCGCCCTGTCTTCAGCTGGTTTGTTTGCACTGAAGTGTTGCTGGAGCAGAAGTGCAATTCCAGAAAAAGCTGGCAGGGAATCCAGGGGCCAAGTCCGGAGTAAATTCTGATAATGCTGTGTTTACATCAGGAATTTCTTTGGCAGATTAATCACATGAATGAAGTAACAGATGGGAACTCGCTGGAGACACTGAAAAGGGAATTCCAGTGCAGGGCCAGGCTGGCAGCTCACCCCTGGAAGCGCCACTACCGGGACCACCTCGGCAGGGAAGCAGGGATGAGGTCAAACAGGGATCAGTGCTGGAGAAAAGCAGCACCCAGAGGGGAACTCTCCTCCAAGAGCCAGTTGAGAGCAGCCAGGACAGCCCTGGCACATGCCAGCCTGTCCTTCCAGGCCTGTGGCATCCAATAAATGACAGGTATTGAGGGCATCACATCCAGGAAATTATGGGTATCGAGGGCATCATTGCAGGAAAGGTCTCAGGCTCCTGCTACCAGCCTCACCCTCACCACCTGCTGGTTTTGCCAGCTCTAGACTCAGGTTGCACTTGGAGTTTAAAAGTACACAAGGTCAGAATTGCCCAGGGGGCAGGCGACCAGCCCGGGCACAGCCACCAGGCTCTGGTGTCAGTCAGTGCAGCACAGACACAGCCACCACCACAACTGCATTTCATTTCCCAGTGGTTGGGATGCCAAACTTCTCCCAGACTGGGGAATTGTTTCCAGAGTCAGACACTCAGGACCATTCCACGTGCCTGTTTAAAGAGCCATTGGCATCAGCCCATAGCTGTGTCTGTGTGCCTGACTGCCCAGGTACTGCCCCAAGGAGTGACAGGCTGCCAAGTCTGGCAAAGGGCAGGGGACGGGGCAGATGTGCCAGCAGCAAGACCTCAGAGCAGAGTGTGGGGAGCTCTTCACTGGCCCCAGACAGCTGTTTGTGAGAGGCAATGGTCTTCCTGCTACTCACTTCTTCACGCAGAATTGTGTGATCACTTCACAGTGCCTCTGCTCCTCCAGAGAGCTCCTGCGCTGCTCCAGAGCCAGGACTCGGGTGGGCAGCACCCACGGGCACATGTGGGAATGTGCAACCAGGAGCATGAGTGCCCAGGGAGGATGTGGTCTACACATGCTTCACGTGGGTTTTAACTGCACCCCAGGACCTCATAATCTCTCTTGAAATAAAGCTGCACACAGATTCACTAAGTGTGATTTGTGAGAGCCAACAGGCTGTTTTAATGACACAGCAGCTTGCCGAGGAAACACCACTTCCCCTGCTGCTGGGTCCTCCCAACGTGTGCCAAGAGACAGCTCCAAGTGAAGGGCATCAATTAGATCACAGCGATCTCTTGCAGAGGAACAGATCCAGGTTAGCCAGGGTAGACTGGAGATTTTTTGATCTCTTGATAAATCTTCCCAATCTGCCTGCAAATCTTGCCAGCAGCACCAGTCCTGGAGCTGCCAATACACACAAGCAGTTCCCAGTATTCCTCCCAAGATCTGGGCTGCACCAGCAGACCCCATCACGGCTCTGGCTGCCACAGCAGGAAGGACACATGCTCAGGCGTGAGGGGCAGAGATGGGCATCGCGTGGTCCTGGCCCTGCCCCCTGCCCCAGCCAACTCCTGGGAGCCTTGGAGCCAACGAGGCTTCCTGCCCTGGGGCCAAACGAGCCGCTCTCCCCTCGGGCTCTGGAGGGGAACATATGGGACCTGTTAGCTGGGAGCATATAAAACTCAACGCTGAATTAGTCATCAGCTCCCTCATGTTCCTTCCACTGCTGGGGGACACGACTCTTGCAGAAGCGACTGACAACTGCTTGTGTTTCTGTCAGCTCCGATAAACAACCACGTTTAACGCCACGAGGGGAGAGGGGGCTTGCAACCTCCATCCAAAAATAACAAGTTTTAAGCATGATATCCTCGCCAGCTCAATGGCTCCATCTCTCCCCCAGTGTGCCAAGCAGCACTAGTGGGAAGCAGGGTCTGAGGGCCAGGCTGACCCACCATTAACAAATCCCTGTCCCCTGCCCACTGTCCCAGCGCCCACCCGCATCCCCCAGCTCGCCGGAGCCGCTGAATCACGCACCATTAACATTCTCGCAGTGACATCTCCAAAATATTTCAGGGATAAATTGGTTGCTGGCTGATTTGCAAAGCATTTAGGCAAAATTATTAGGAGGGAGGTTGGTGGAGAGCCAAGAGCTGGACCCCGAGGGAGGCCGCATGCTTGTGGGTCACTTGGATGTTCATCCCATGGCCTTGGGGAGCTCAGCCTGGGCCCCACAGGCTGACAGCGTCGCACACCAGCCAGTAAACGTGGTATAACTCACCCTCAGAAAGGGCTTGAGTGCCCTGGCGCTGCTGGATAAACAGGAGCATGCTGAATGCACACAGCGACCTGGCAGAGCCCTGGAGGCATCTCAGCACCTTCACAAGACCCCCTGTGACTGAGTGGCACCAGAAGGGAGCTGGAGCCCAGCGCCCGCTGCCACCCCATTGCCTGCAGCCCCGGGTCATGGACAGGTGTTGGTAGGCAGGATTCTGGCAGCCAAGGGGGAATTGGACATCAAAAAAGCCAGGCAGGAAAGCAAAAGGTCCTCAGGATGTTTTGCTCAGCCCCAGCTCCACATCCCCCTGTTCTGCCCGTAGACCAAAGCAGTGGCCGACGGCACCCATCAATCTCCTCCTGCCCAGCCTGTCTGGAGGTGACGTGGAGTTCTAGGCTGTTAGAGGGCTGGAAAGCTGTTGCTGGAAAACCTGAGATAGGAAGAGAAATGTCGCCCCAAATTTATTGTATTTACTTTCTCCAGTGTTTTCAGAATTTTTTAGTCTTCAATAGTTTATATTATACACATTTATCAGCTTTCCTTCAGGCTTTTAACCCCAGATTCACTGTCTCAGGTTATAGAGGAAAGTGATGAAATGGGCATTCCTGGAGCATCTGCTCAAGGGGAGGGTTGTGGCCAAATTTAATCAAATGGCCAAAATGAACCCAATGCAAGGCTGCTGCACAGTGAAACCTTCAGTATCCCTGGCCCTGTGGATTTCTCGTGGATCTCCACACCCCCACAGTTGCCAGAAGCACACCACTGGTTTTATTACCAGCTCTATCCACATATTTCTTATTCATCAGCACTGTTTTTTTTTTTTTTTCAGTGGAGAAATGGGCAAACCCACATGTTATCAAAAAATATTTGCAACTGAAATGGCCTTTTATGTAGCAATCTTATTTTCAAAGAGCATTTGCAACCCTCCAAGAAGGCAAGGCAGCCAGCAGTGACACCAACCCCACCAGAACACGTCCTGCCTGCAAGACCCAGCCACGGCAGGAGGGCAACAGTCCCCGAAATAATGGGAAACCACACAAACGAAGGGAGGACATGAGCAAAAATGGCATTTAAAGCCTGGCAAATGTATAGATAATGAGTAAATTAACTCCCTGGCTGTGATCTATTGAAGAGCACAGCCCCAAAAGCGGACAATGGGATCAAAGCCGGAATTTCCCCACGCTCTGGCCGGGGTGCCGGGCTGCGTGCCCGCCGTGCCCGGGGCCCTGAGCCGCTCCGCAGAGTTCAAAGGAGCCCACACAGCCTGGCGCAGCTCCCCGGGGTGGGACACAATTCCCAGGTTTTCTGGAGGCTTGCTTCCCGAAGGGAGGGGAGCGGGGCTGGCAGCGGCGCCCGCGGTGACCCCGGGATAATGCTCGCTCCCGCTGGCAGGATTAGCCGTATCGCAGGACAGCTGAATCAGACTGCTCAGCCCTTAACAGGATTACGCTCCCGGGAGCTCCAATGAAAATACAGACACCCTGCCCACGGCACCGCTCACAGCGGGCCCCGCGCTCAGCCTCCAGGGGTTTTTAAAGTCCTAATGAAGTGTGGGGCTGAGCTCCTCACGGACACGCGGGGAATGGGCTCAGCTTTCTGCCGGCTACAGGGGATTTACACGGGGAGACGGCGACAGGAGGGAGCTGTTTTAAATTGAAAGAGAGAGATTTAAATGAGATGTTTGGAAGAAATTATTTTGAAAAAAAAAAGGTTTCCCAGAGAAACTGTGGACGCCCCATCCGTGGAAGCGTTCAAGGCCTGGTTGGAAAGGGCTTAGAGCAAACTGGTCTAGTGGAAGGTGTCCCTGCCCATGGCAGGGATTGGAAGTAGGTGAACTTTAAGGTCCCTTCCAACACAAAGCATTTGAAGATTTCTATGATTCAGGCTCCTTGGTGTTCAAGCTGACCCTGGCTTTCCAGCTGCCCCCAGAGCATCCCACAGGACAGGAGCAGGAGGCTGCAGCCACTGGAATGGCTGGAGCAAATCCAGGACCCTGTGTCCAGCAGCACATGATGCCTTCGCCATCCCATCCCAGCATCACCAGAAGTGAGTTGGAGCCCACTGGGAGCACAGAGGCTGATCCTTCGAGCACACACTGCAGGGCACCGGGCAGGGAAGGGGTGCCCGTGGTGACAGGCACCACAGCAGGTGGGCAGGAGAGGAGCTGGGGAGGCTTCTCCACTGCCAGGGTTGAGGGCCCAAGTGGGGGTCTGTCAATATTCTTTAGTAACTCTGCATCAAACCTTCCATTTCCATGGAAACACAAACCTCTAGGTGTCCAACCTCAGGGTCTTTGCATTCCTCCAGAGGGGCTGGATGCTTCTCAAGTCACACTCCTCACCCACCAGGATTAACTGAATAACCAGGTCAAAAGCAGTGCCTGAATTCAGTTCAGCAAGAGGCCACTCTCATTACATCTCTATTTCCTTGAAAAGTGGATTTGCACCAGACCAGACATTTTTAAGGTATGGGGAAGCACCGAGCCAAACAGAGATGTACATTTTCCAGGTTAACAATGATTTTCACCTGCTTCAGCCTGGAATCACCACAATAGCTCTTGACAGCAGCACACAGGTTATCAGAGCAAAGGCTGAAAGCACAGCTTGCTGCCCTGACTCCTTGCTGGATTTCTGAGAGGCTGGCAACTGAAAAGCTGATCCAATTTATCCACAGTTCATTATCCGACATAGCATGACATTGGGACACTTGCAGACATAATCCAGCTTCCTCCTGCCTTGCAAGATGTATTGACCAAAGGCAAGAAAACAGAGCATTAATAGCTCTCTGCTGTGCAGCTGAATCTGGGCAGCAGCAATGAGATTCTTTGGGCTATTTCTATCCAGTCTCACACAAGAGTAAATCAGAAGCTTCTACAGACTTTCATTAAATTTCTCCCCATTAATACCAACATAGCCAAGATCAGAATTTGTCCTTTTATTAATGTTTTTCTGATATTTTAAAAAATGCTAAAACTCTTCAGCTTCTAGCTGAGCTTAAGATAAAAGCTAACCTCTGAACCACAGCAGTATCTTTCATGTAAGGCACAATACAGAGAGGGCTTTTTACAGCAGGTTTTGCTCAGTAATGTGTGCTCAGACTGCATTTCCCCCCATCCTCACCTGCCTCCGGGTACAAGGGAACCACTAAACTTCACGGGAAATTTCTGAAGGTGGCAAGACACAGAGTGCTCGTGGAACAAGACTGGCCAGGACTGAGTATAAACCTTGCTCCATCCCTGGAATTCTTCTGAGCCAGTCTGGAAATGCCCTGGAGCACCCTGGTCTCGTGGAAAGTGTCCCTGCCCATGGAGGGGGTCAGAATGAGATGATCTTCAAGGTCTGTTCCAACACCAACCATCCCGTGATTCTACGATAAATAAGAGGAGAAAGAGGTCCTGTTCTCTACCCCCTGCCCACCTGAATCACACTTGAGTCCATATTTTGTGCCTCCCCACAGCTGACCAGCCCTGCCTGCTGCCCTGGCAGATGCCCCACGCAGCATGAGGGCTTTGTAATAACCTGTTATCTGATCTGAGCTCTCTGGCCTTTCCTCTCTGGCAGACAGTCCTTCAAACCCATTCAGGGACGATGAGTCACTGAAGAAGCACTTAAAATCCATCCTGGATGATAAGGTTAGAGCTATGTGTGGTGCATTTCCTGCCCTAGTTTGGAGTTATGCTTGGGCTCTCCGCACTTCCTCACTTATTCCACCTTCTTTCTCCTTCCAAATTCCCCACCATGCTGAGCTGCAAAACCTCAAGCAGCTCAGCGGAGATTCATCTGGACTCAGTGACCATACTGGGCTTCAACAGGGAGCAGGCAGCAAGGATGGATCAGGTTTGGGGAGGGACAGCGTTACCTGCCTCAAGGAGAAACAAAAGCCTGTGGAACCTGGATGAGGAAAGCTGCAATGACACCACGAGCCCAGGAGCAGCTCCCCGCTTGGCTGAACAAAAAAAGTCATCTCAACCAGTCCTTGTTCAGCCCCTTTAGACCTTTCACCATCCTCACGTCCCTCATTTGGACATCACCTAACAGCTTTATAACCTTCTGGTATCGTGGTGCCCAGGACTTGAGGCGGGGCTGCACAAGCACAGGGGGTCACCTTTGCCCAGGTGGGCCACCTCCACCCAGGAGAAGGTGGCCCCTGTGTCCAGGAGCTGAGTGTGGGTCCATGGCAACAGCATTAAACCCTCATCACCGCCAGGCACTCACCCCACCAGCACCCGTGGCTCTCAGCGTCCCCCTCACTATCACTAGGGTAGGATAAGAAATTTGCCTTACATTAGGGAAATGATTATTCTTAATACTCAGACACTGATTGTGTTCCCGAGGAAAAGGAAACATAAATCGCTCCTTGCACTGACAGCAACAGCTCACATCCCTAGATAGGAGAGAGCTAATTAAACATGGTCACTCCAGCCAAAGCCCAACCAGCGTGTTTGTACAAGCTTTGCGGTCAAAGCCTGTGCAGGATTTGGCCCCATTTCCCCATTTTCATCAATCACAGGAAAAATTCTCCACTTAAAAACAATGCTAGAGATATACCTGATAGGGATTTTTCCCCCTTGGCCACTTCTCACTTGGCAACAAGGATGAAGTTCGGCCTTTGAAAACATTTTGAAACCTGTTTCTGTTCCAATTCAGAATCACCCACCCCAAAGCTTTCCAGGTTATCTGTAAAAGAAAACCTGGAGAAATGGATGGCTTGAAATGCTTCAAACTGATAAACTCAAAAGGTATTATTTTAACTGTAATTTTGGTTTGCATTATAAAGCAGAGTGAAAATGTTAAAAACCACAGAAATGGGAAGTGTTTTGAAATTGAAGAAATAGAATGTGTTTGCCCTGGGGACCACCTTCCCTTTCCTCCAAAGCTTGACAAGAGTTTCACAAAACACTTTAAGTTTGATGTGCTGTGTTTTGGGGGGAGCGGAGCTGTTTCTACTGGGGAGGCTGAGGAGAAACTCCAGGAGGAAAGAAAACATCTGGAATCCAGACAAGGGACACCAGTGCCACGGAGGGACCAGTCCCTCCAGCTGGGCTCCAGTGCTGGTTTAGGCTTGATTTTGGTGTTCCTGAGTCATTTCAGCTGCTCAAGCAGCGTCCAGAGGAGGCAGAGGTGTCCCCACCAGCATGGGCTGCTCCGGGGATGAGGAAAAGGCAGCCCATGCTGCTCCAGTCCTGTAAAAACCCACCTCAAACCCTTCCCTGGTTATAAATAAAGCAGCCACTGACCTCGGAGATTAATCAGTGGGCTGGTGTCTCTGCGTGATGTCACCCCGTGTTTTTCCACAGGCCTGTCAAATGTCAGCCCCTCTGACGTGCCGGTGACAGCCGCGGCTCTGCAGACTGGAGAGGCTGCCAGGATTTATGACCACTCTCTCCCCAGCTCTCCCGCACACACAATACACAGATGCCTCCAGAGGATGACGGAAACCGGGGCTGCTTGGCACAGTGTGGGTGTTTTTAGGTGTTACTGCACCAATTCTGGCCTTCGCTGACTTCTGTGACTAACACAGTGGATTTGTGGTGATCCATCTGAACCTGGGTGCTTGGGCACATTGAGCTGCTCCCAGAGAAGCCTGTTGGTCTGGTGGGCAAGGAAGGGAGGGCTTGGAGCCAGGTCCAAGCTGACGCCTTGGTGTGGGATGGATCTCGTGGTGGGAAACCAGTTCTCTCCAGTGCACGGCACCTGGCAAAGGACCCCGGGAAGGAACAAAAGCTCCTGGGTTGGAAACCCAGGTCTGACATCAGGGTTTTAATTTCACTTTTTGACTTTATTCCTGCTTGCGGTTGAACCTGCAGCGTGATCACCTTCCCATGTTTACCAGGCAGGAGCTCCAGCTGGGCACCAGGGAGGGGAGGATGTCCCCACACTGTGCCCAGACAGCAGCGGGGACCAAAGGGTTGCACACACCAAGGGCTGCAAGGCAAGGCACTCCATGTCCACACAGCAATTCATCAATTAATCTGAGAAGGAACAAAGCAATTAACACTGGAAGCAGGGGATAGACTAACTAAGCACATGCTGTCACTCTTCTAACAGGGCTGGCTCTGGCTTCTGTTTCTGTGGAGGTGGGGGCCATATCGAAGGGTCACTTCATTGTTCTGGTTATTTGTATCTGTCTAAAATGCATTCTTAACACCTCAGAGCCCGGGGAGATAGCCAGGGGCTAACTGGGGACTGCTTGGCCTTTGGGAGCTGTGTTCTTTCGGGGGATAAAAGACCTTCCTACCACAGCCAAGTGCTGGAGTCACCAGGACTCAACACTAACCACGCACTCGCCTTTGCTAGACCAGGTGCAGCTTGCAAAGGGCCCTGGGCTCCCATGGCCCTCATGTCCTAGTTCTGTCCCTCAGCAAGGAACCCTTTACCCGCCCCAGAAAGGAACCCCTAACCTGTCTCCAGACAGCTGAAACTCCTCCTTGGCACAATCTGGGGAAGGTGGGGGTCCAGGGCCAGCTCTGACAGCAGCAGATGCCCCAGCATGGAGCATGACTGTCTGTCTCAAGCCCAGCTCTCTCCTGGGGCTCCACTGGTGCCACTGTACTGGGCGGTGACAATGTCCAGCACTGTGTCCCCTGCTGTGCTGCAGCTGGAGAGGAAATAAGCTTGACAGAGGCTGTGGTCCCAGGAGCACACAGCCCCTCACTTCTTGAGGGGCTTGTGGTCCCTTCTCCACAAGCTCGGGAGCTTGGTCGAGCTGCACTATCCATCCCAAAATAAGTTCCCAATAAATATGTCTATAATAGGTCTTTGTTCCTTCAGAAAAAGGATTTCCCATGAGGTGAGCCAGCCTGGCACTGAGGGTTATCCCAGGACACTGAATTTTCCCCTTGGGTTTCAGGCAGTTGTGATTATGCAAGGCTCTGAGTTATTCCCGGGGCTGCCACGTGAAAGGTGAGCTCCCTGGCAGTGCCAGCATTGGAGGCATGGCCGCAGTCCCTCTGCCACCTCCACTGGCCCCAGCACCTGTGCTGCACAGCCAAAGCAGGAACCCAGCGCTGCAGCACCAGAGACAGCTGGAGAGGGCAGGGCAGGCGAGATCCTGCTGCCTTCATCTCCGTGGAAAGATGGGGAGACTTCCGCAGAGCAGGGGTGGATCTGGTACCCATCCCTGGCTTGCAAACCCTGTCTGGTGGTGCCTCGAGCTCACTGCAGGCTGGATGCCACCTATGGAGCAGCTCTCTGGGGCAGGGAACGCTACAGACCAGTCTTGCCCATGCATTTACTTACCCTGTTCTCCTCCTTCAGCATAACACTGACCATGGACTGTCCCTCTGCCCCTCGCCACTGCTGTCTGAGTGACACTGAGCCCTGCAGCAGCTGCCTCAGCTTCCTGGCATGCCCAGTCACCACCTTCGGCACCCAGAGCAAGTCTGTGGAGTGACCGACCTGCTAAGAAAATAGAAAGCCCTTTCCTTTGAAGTTAATGAATTGTGAAAGCCTTTGAAAACAGAGCCTTGTTTATTTACTCACCACAGCTCATGTGGACGAAGCACCCAGACACCCTGAGCGCTGCTAATTTGAATGGAAGATCAAACATGAGGCTCTGCCCAGCTCAGCTGCAGTTGGAGGAGCGAGAGCTGCCCTGGCCTCGGCACTGCCCAGTGCAGGGAGAGCCTGGTACAAACCCGGGGACAGTCCATGGCTGTCAGTTGGGTTTTATGGAGAAGAACATCAAATAAGCCACCAGACTGACAGAAATTCAGCATCCTGGTTGCAAAGCTCTGACACCCAGCCTGAGCATTTCACTTCAACACCAAAATTCAGCTGTGATCCGTCCTGCAGACAACCATCATCATCCCCTCCCAGGGCTGGCACTGCTGCCTGCACTGCTGCCTCTTGCCCTCACCCCAAGTTTCATCCCAAGCCAGAGGTCTCCTGCCCAGCACCACATCACAGCCAAAACCTGCACATTCACATGAACATCTTGCTTGTCACCTCCTTCCTTTCCCTCCCCATGAGAGCAGGATACAGAGGCCCCTGTCTTTGCGTAAAAACAACCCAGTAACAGAGAAAAGCCCACAGAATGGCCACAGCAGAGCCTCCAGCATCCTGCCCACTGTGATGGGTCTTCTAAACAAATTCACAGCCTTCCACAGTCTATAAATATGAGGTTTTTCAGTGCCACCACTTTGGGGATAAGCTGTAATGCAGTATTCTGTGTGGGCTCTCTAACAAAAGGACAGCACCCCACCAGCACCAGCTTTCTGTCACTGCAGTTTTCCGAGGTATAATTGGATTATAACCATGTGTGAGCTTCTAGTCCCCATTTCTCCCAGGCTGGGGATGTTGCTCTCTGATCTGAACAACAGGAATAGGAAGGAAAGAGCAGAATGAGCTGAGCTGGGTGGAGGGGAGGGGGCGGCTGAGGGCTCTGGCAATGTGGAAAGGACTTTGGTGCATAATGGCGTTTACAATCCCAGTAATTAATTAGGTATAACACAAAAGTGCTGACAATGAAAGGTTACCAAAATGCCTGCTCACATCCATGGTGTGGAAGGACCACATGGGGAAGAGGGAACTGCCAGGTAAGGTTGGTCTTCACCAGCTGTCAGTCACCAGTTTTAGGGTGGTGAAGGAAGGCAAGGTGAGAGCCCAGGGCAGCTCATCCACTAGCTCTCTCTGTCCCACAGAAGACAGACACGTAGAGGAGGGAAAGCCCTCGCCAAATTAGTGCAAAGGGCTGCACCCGGGCTTGGACACTGATACCAGAGGTGGCACCTGCTGTGGCCATCGCCATCCCAGGGAGTGTATGCCCACTCTGTCCCTATTCCCCAGACCGCTGCCTGCAAGTCCCCAGGCACCTGTGGGGTCTGCACCGCCTCCTGCTCCATGGCAGGGTCCTTCTCGGCCGCCCCGCGGAGCCCCCGGAGCGCTGCTCGCCCTGCGGTTCCCCACCCAGCAGTGACACCTGGCGGGGGCGAGCGCGGGCGGAGCCGGCCCCGGCCCCCGCATCCCGCATC
>VZTN01019504.1:102674-154039 GCA_013400515.1 Erpornis zantholeuca | reverse complement strand
GCCGGGGGGACACAGGCAGGATCCAGGCGGGATACAGGTGGGATACAGGCAGGATACAGGCGGGATACAGGCAGGATACAGGCGGAATACAGGCGGGATACAGGCGGGATACAGGCGGAATACAGGCGGGATACAGGCGGGATACAGGCAGGACACAGGCGGGATACAGGCAGGACACAGGAGGAATACAGGCGGGATACAGGCGGAATACAGGCAGGACACAGGCAGGATACAGGAGCCACAGCACAGTTGTAGTTATGAAGCTTCAGGGCATGAGAGATGCAGGGGATGCAGAGAATCGACAGCTGGGGATAACAGTGTGAGTAAGGCATGCAGCACCAAGAGGTGAAGCCTGCTCTTCTTCCTCCTCTCCCGCGCATGGCACAGGTGTCTGCTCCTGAAGAACGCAGGCAGGAGACAGGGCAGAGCCTGTGCCAGCCACACTGGGCTCAGCTGGGCTCCATCCTGCTGTGCTCAGCAGGCTGGGCGACAGCGCGGGGCTGGGGTGCTGGGAGCAGGCTGGGAGGGAGGTTTTGCACATCAGCAAGTTTCTCTGCTGCTGCCCCAGGAGCTGACACAGCCCAGCTTATGGGACACATCCCATTACTCACAGCACCCAGAGCTGGCTGTCTCCCGGGGGAGATGGGCTCCACAGACCCCCTGCTCCTTCCTGCAGTGATGCACACACTGAGAAAAGCTCTGCTTGCTCCTGGCTGGTGCATCTCAGGATTATTTTATTAAACAAAAGGCTGTGATGGCTCAGCAGTGTCCTGGCCCTGTGCCCTGTCTCTGTGTCCTGCCTGTCTGAACCACAGCCCCAGGCAGGTCTTGACGTGTGCCAAGGGGATGCTGCAAGGGGGCTCCTTGCATAGAGACACCCTGGGCAGAGCCTGGAGCAGCTCTGACACAGCTGGAAAGGAAAGAGGGAAGGCAGGACTTCAATGTAAGACACACCAACAGCGTGAGGACCTGGAGTTGCTTGGTTCATTCAGCTGGAGGAGGCTGAGGTCAGACCTCATTGGGGTCTGCAGCTTCCTCCTGAGGGGCAGCTCTGATCTCTGCTCTCTGTGAGCAGGGACAGGACCCAAGGCAATGCCTGGAGCTGTGTCAGGGGAGGTTTAGGCTGGATATTGGAAAAAGGTTCTCCCAGAAGGTGGTTGGGCACTGAACAGGCTCCCCAGGGCAGTGGTCATGGCCCCAAGGCTGCCAGAGCTCAACGAGTGTTTAGGCAATACTCTCAGGCACAGGGTGGGATTTTGGGGGTGTCCTGTGCAGGGCCAGGAGTTGGATTTGATGATTCTTGTGAGTCCCTTCCCACTCAAGATATTTATTCAGTGATTCTGTGGCTCCCCTTGCAGGCAGGGCAGTAACGGGGTACTGTTCTCTCTTGCAGGTACATCGGGGCCCTGGGCGCGAGGGTGATCTGTGATAACATCCCCGGGCTGGTGAACAAGCAGCGACAGCTCTGCCAGAGGTACCCTGACATCATGCAGTCGGTTGGGGAAGGAGCGAAGGAGTGGATCCGGGAGTGCCAGCACCAATTCCGGCACCACCGCTGGAACTGCAGCACCCTGGACCGGGACCACACTGTCTTCGGCCGGGTCATGCTGCGAAGTAGGTTCTGCCCTGTCCCCTTCCCAGCACCATGTGCCTTGTCTTCCTGAGAGAGTCTCTCCTCTCAATGGGCTGCCGTGCCCAGTGGCTTGGATTACTCCCTGAGGAGAGCTTTGCCTTTCCTTGTAAATTAATCAAGTAGTAATGGGAGCAGAGCACTGCGTTTGGAATAGCGGCACCAGATGAGATGGAGCAGGGGGAGCACTGGGGGAGAAGGGGGAAGGAGGAGACACCTCCAGAGAACAGGCTCATATGTAAACAGTAATGGGATATATAAATATTTGGAGAGCGGGGTTGGCCAGGACTCAGCAATTCACGTGGGAACTGGCTGTTCCCTAGCATGGCAAGGGAGGCAAGGCAGAGATGCAGCTCCAGTCCTTCCTTAGGGCTCCAGGGTGGAGGAGGACCATGGCTATGGGGCAGGTGCCAGTCCTGCACAAAGGGCTGGGCACAGCCCCTGCCCAGGAGGGATCTTCCTGCTCCAGGTGAGGGACAGATACACCACCAGCAGGGATGCACACAAGAAACGTACCCAAGGAACAAAGAGGAAAGGCACGATGGGGACAGGGATGGGGCAGTTCCAGAGCAGGAGCAGCATCATGGGCTCCAGCTGCCCTGGGAGTGCTCTGGCCCCGGCACAGGCAGCGGCAGTTCAGGACAGATGCTGCTGCATCCCGTGACGTGCTGGGAGTATCCAGCCATGTGGCCTCCAAATCAAAAGCGGCTGGAAGGTTCTTCCCACTCGCAGCTCGTATGGAGGACACGTGAGCACCACGGGGGGAGCCAGGGAGTGGGGCTTGCTCCTAGCTGGCAGGGGGATGGGGCAGCTGCCCATGGGGTGGACAGGCAGCAGAGCCACAAGCCAGATGCCCGACCTGACTGGAGGGAAGGGGACTGAAATGCCGAATGCAGCGCTCACCCTGCCGTGCTGCACCCTGCCTGCTCAGCCTCTCTGTTCCCATCACAGCACCTTTTCTCCTGCTCGCATCCTCTCCTGGAAAAGGATGGGGAATGATGAAAGCTCCTCACTACAGCCCCATCCTGCGAGGCCCAAAGAGAGCTCTTCTGCCTTTGAAGTTGCTTTCAAAGGCTCTCGAAATGAAGACTAACATGGTTTTGATTTGCAGCTTCTTTTACAATGTTATAAAAACAGCTGCGAACTTGAACCAGAGACATAAAATAGCAGGCAGCGAGCTGTGCTGTGCAGGGAGAGCCGAGCCCGGCCGGGGCTGGCGCTGCCTCCACTCTCCCCACAGCACCAGGACGGAGGGAAGCGGCCCTGACGGGAGGGTGCTGGCTGGTCCTGCAGGCTCAGTACCCGTGGGCATGGACCCTGAGCATTCCAGTTAGTCTGAAGGGCTCCAGGGAAACCTAGGCTTCACAAGACATGGTTGGGCTTGGCTTACCCACATACAGGATGGTCTTGCTCCCCACGCCCTGGTCCTTCGTGGGCTGCAGGCACTTGGCACAGCCTAGCACGCTCACTCCCCATCCCTGTTTCTCTCCCCGTGGCAGGCAGCAGGGAGGCTGCCTTCGTCTACGCCATCTCCTCGGCCGGGGTGGTCTATGCCATCACACGGGCGTGCAGCCAGGGGGACCTCAAGGTCTGCAGCTGTGACCCGCTCAAGAGGGGCCGCTCCAAGGACGAGCGCGGGGAGTTCGACTGGGGCGGCTGCAGTGACAACATCAACTACGGGATCCGCTTTGCCAAAGCCTTTGTGGACGCCAAGGAGAAAAAAGTGAAGGATGCCCGGGCGCTGATGAACCTGCACAACAACCGCTGCGGGAGGATGGTGAGTGCAGCCCCTGCAGCAGAGCCCAGCGCTCGCCCATCCCACTGGGGCCTCCCGTAGGGGCCTGGGCAGCCGGGACAGCTGGGCCACAGGACCCTGGGCATCTTTGGAGGGTGGTTCCTGCTGTGGAAGAAGGCTGGATGCTGCCCTGCCTTCCCAGTGCTCCCCTGCACGCTTTGCCCTGGGAAAGGGCCCCACGGGGATGGCAGGACCCTGCTTCCCTTTGCCCGCTGTGTCCTTGCTGATGTTGGCATCAGTGACCTCTGTACACAGCCCCCATGTCCTGTTAGGAGCCCCATCCCACACAGCCAAGGGCTGATCGGCTGCACCAGAAATGAGTGGACACAGGTGAAATATCTGATGCCCAGGATGACCACTGGTCCTTACGCATCCCTCTCCTCACAGGCTGTGAAGCGCTTCCTGAAGCTGGAGTGCAAATGCCATGGGGTCAGTGGCTCCTGCACACTAAGGACTTGTTGGCTGGCAATGTCAGATTTTCGAAAAACAGGGGATTATCTAAGGAAGAAATACAACGGGGCCATCCAGGTGACAATGAATCAGGATGGCACTGGCTTCACAGTGGCCAACAAGAACTTCAGGAAGCCCACAAAAACAGATCTGGTGTATTTTGAGAACTCACCTGATTACTGCGTGATGGACAAGTCAGCAGGTAAAACCCAGAGCTCCAGCCATTACCCAAGAGCATCTCTTCCTCCCTTCCCAAAAGCCAGCAGCTCTCAGCTAGCCCAGCTTCAGGGCTCAGCTCCCCCACTTAACCCCAATCTTTGGAAAGGGGGTTACCCAGACCCAGAGTCCCCACAGCACCCCACACCTGCACAAGCAGGACTGGGTTTGTCCAAAATCCCCAGGCTTTACACCAAAGCCCTAAACCCCTCAGGCTTCTGGTAATGACAGAAATGGAGTGTATCCTCAGAGCCCATCTCCTGCAGAGCAAAGCTCCCTTGAACAGGCAACAAAGAGCCTGTTCCGTGCACAGGCTGCCAGCTGCTCCTCTGAACACAGCCCGAGGTTGGGATGAGAGCAGGGAAGGGGTGTCAGGGCTGCTGGACTCCTGCAGAGATTATCAGTGGTTTCTCAGCCCAGAGCATTCCCAGGTTAGGAGTTTGCAGCAGCCATGGGAGCTCAGTGGGGAAGACAGAACATGCTCCTGCCATCCTCAGTCTGAGCAGAGAGGTCATTCCAAGCTTTGGCAGCTGCAAAGCCTGGCTCGGTGGGCACACACTGCTCCAGGGGTCCCCCAGGCACAGAGGGGCTCCACAGAACCCATCCCTGTCCCCTGCCACCCTTATGCTCTGGCAGCAGCAAACACAAGCTCTAGCAGTGCACGGGAAGGGAGCCATGCAGGATATCATAGAAACCCAGAATCTTTTGGGTTGGAAGGGATGTGAAAGATCACCTCATTCCAACCCTCCATCATGGGCAGAGATACCAAAGCTGCATCCCTGGCCGGGCTCACAGCATCCCATGTCCATAAAGCACAGCAAGTGCAGGCTCCAGAGCGCTGCCTCTGGGGCCCCCAGTGCAGCACGTGCTGTGACAGAACAATGGGATTGCCCCTCTGAAGCAGTTGCACCCAAGGTCCCCACTGCAGATGGAGATTCCCAGTCGCACCAGTAACCCCTGCAGATGGGTGGGCAGGGAAGTGCTGGAAAACGATGGAGAACACCCTGACCCGCTGTCGCTTCCTTCCCCAGGCTCCCTGGGCACGGCCGGCCGGGTGTGCAGCAAGGTGTCGCGCGGGACGGACGGCTGCGAGGTGATGTGCTGCGGGCGGGGGTACGACACCACGCGCGTCACCCGCGTCACCAAGTGCGAGTGCAAGTTCCACTGGTGCTGCGCTGTGCGCTGCAAGGAGTGCGAGGACACTGTGGACGTGCACACGTGTAAAGCTCCCAAACGGGCCGAGTGGTTGGACCAGACCTGACCAGATGGGACCACCGAGGGAAGAAGCCACTGCCACCCCCCTCGCAATGTTTTCTAAACCCCTGTGCCCTGAGGGCCACGATGTTCTGGGAGCTGTAGTTCAACTGCATGGCTTTTATTTAATTAATTCTGCAAAGCACTAAGGAAAGGACTACAGTTCCCAGGAGGTACTGTGGGCCCTTTGATTTGCTCAGCAAAACTAATCCCTGACCTAGGAGGAGACTGTGATCCTTGCTTAAACTGTGAACCTGCAAAGGTTCTCTCTGCAAAGGGACGGTGCAACCAATATGGACTCGGAGGACCGACTGTCGGGACGCAATGGCTGAGGAATCCTGCTCCTCCCCAGAGAATCTACGTGACAGTAAAGCTTCACCAGTGAAAAACATTAGTTCAGAATAATCCACTCTTACAAAAGCATTCTTGCTTTTCCTTTACTGCAAGGCCAGAGGAAGGGTGTTGTGAATCCTAAGACAGTTCTGTGATAGCTGCGTTTCCCTCGAGCAGACCTGGCACATTGCTAATCCCCCTGAGCAAGAGTCACCTCTGCACGAGGCTTGTCCCTGTGTCCCCAGCACAGGGAACAATTGGAGCTCTAACTTGGAACTGAACCCTGAAGGACTGCACAGAGACAAAGGCCACCTCTAGATGCTGGTGGACACACAGGGCTTGAGAGAGCAAATGAAACCTGTGAATTTACTAGTATGTTCTGAAGTCAACGGTACAACAGCATCTCTGTATGACTCACGTGTATGTTGTGTATATTGCTTATTATTTTAAGTCAAAATTCATTATAAACCTGTATCAGAAAATTACGTCCTTTGCTTTTTGAATTCCTACACGCTCAGGTGGGCACTTTCCCAGAGCAGGAACCAGTCTGCAGTGTTTCTCTTCCCCGCTGGCTGCAGCTCCTGCTGTCCCAAAGCTTCTCACAAAGTTGAGCATCTGAAGCCCCAGGAGAATCCTTCCTCAGCAGCATCATGCTTCAGAAAAGGGGAATGCCCCATCCCAAAAAATGTCTGAGGCCAGGTTGGACAGGGCTTGGACCAACCTGGTCTAGTGGAAGGTACCCCGCTCATGGCAAGGGGTGGAACAAGGTAATGTTTAAAATCCTTTACCACCCAAATCATTTCATGGTTTTCTAACACAGGGTTGAGCAGGAGATGCTTGATAAACTTATGCAAGTTCATCCTCTAATTATCCTCCAGTTAAAAGCATGTCTGCACTCAACAAGGAGCAGAATTAATTGCTTAATGAGCTTCTGAATATATTACCTTTTCTGAAGCAGCTGGACAGGACACACAGGAGGTAGAAGGCACTGGAAAGATGGAATCATGTGCAGGGCCAGGAACTGAACTTGACATCCAAATGTTCCTTGTGGGTCTCTTCCACAGTCAGGAGATTCTGTAGTTCTGATTTTCTCTACATGGGTCAGAACAGGCCTTAACCAGGAGACACTACCACTTTTTGGGATGGAGGTAATGGCAAGATATCGAAGTTCTTGAGCTCAGCAATACAGCTGAATGCATTGCCGAGCTACATCCCAGTCCAAATACCCCCCTGTCACCCCATAAACCTTTTCTGTTCTCCACTGGGGTCATAAAGGCACAGAAGGCTTTGCTCAGGTACCTGTATCAGTGTAATCCATGGGGGATCACCTGCTGTAACAGGCCCAGCTCACAGGGACAGATTTATTGTGGCATTTGGACTAAAATTTGCACTGCCTGTCAAGATCTGAGTGTGAGCTTTCACATCCCATATTCCCAAAGCCGAGTCACGGAGGGCTGCTCCAGCTAGCAGCAGGGGGGCCACAGCTCTGGAATCACCACCAGTGAGTCAAGGCAGGAGAATGCAGCAGTCACACACTGTGTCACTGGTTTATAACTGATGAAAGCCCCCAGCCAAATTAGCGAGCAAATCAAGAGGTTGTTAAGGGAAAGGTCCAGCCGAGGAGGCCGCACTGTGATTGCACAACTCAATGCATCCAGAGTAAAAGGAAAATGTTGCTGGCCAGAAATAACCAAAGGGGGAAGATCCCAACGGAGGAACGCACTCATCGTGGTGGATGCACCCTTACTGATGCCATAAGCATGGGTGTGTTATCTCGCTCTCCCCAGTGACCAGACTCACTGAAGATCCCACCAAAGAGCACAGAACAGCAGTCGAGGCTGGAAATGAGGAAAATTCCAAGCACATGAGCAGCATCCCCGATCACCGTCTCGTCCCTCCAGTGTAAGGGCTGGGGCGTGCAGAGCACACCCCACCAAGGAGGCTCCAGACAGGGAGGAGGCAGCCAGGAGACAGAGCTGGAAACTGAAGCTGCCTTTACTCTTTATCCACCTTTATCGTAAGATGGGTGAATTCAGAGCACAGGAGACTGAACACAGAAGCCCACTGTGATTGCTACTGTCATCCTGACTGATCTGGGGAGATTTTTGACCCAAAAGCAGGTGACAGCAGCTCATATGTCACCTCCTAATTAGATGCAGGAGACAGACAAGAGGAGTCTGTCCCTTTTAACAGCAAAACAGGGCAAGCTGGGCACTGCTCAGAAGCTGGTAGAGTATGAGTGCTGGAGAGGAGGTTTAGAATGGACGTCAGGAAAAGGCTCTCCCCACAAAGGGTGGTCGGGCACTGAAGAGGCTCCCAAGGGAATGGTCATGACCCTGAGGCTGCCAGAGCTCCAGGAGTGTTTGGACATCACTCTCAGGCACAGGGTGGGATCACTGGGGTGTCCTGTGCACAGCCAGGAGTTGGACTCAGTCTTTGCAGGTCCCTTCAGTTCAGGATATTCTGTGATTCCACGAACCCCCTCTGGCAAAGAGCACAAAGTTTACATCAGCTCCCACCTCCCCAGCTGGGCCTGTTCGGACACCTCAGCACAGCCTCACTGCTCCCAGCCCCACAGCCCATGGGCTAGTGTTTGGGAGGTGCTGCAGCCTCACTGCTCCCAGCCCCACAGCCCATCCGTCAGCGTTTGGGAGGTGCTGCTCCCCTCACGGTCTCATCTCCGAGCAGGGGGAAGGGCAATATTAATTTATGTCTGGCCGAGCCCCACACACACATCTCCTTTCCCTAAGGGAGTCTGCTCTCATTTTTAACCTCTTCATTCTGCTGGCACTGGAGGTGGATGATGCAGCTTGTGGAGAGGTGCAGGCACTTCCCTCTCCCCCTCCTCCTGGAATCTTCCTCTCACTTGTGGTCCTTGGGATTCACCCAACGTTTCTCTGGAAAAAAGAGAAAAAAGGAAAAAAAAAAAAAAAAAAAAGAGGACCTCTAGACAAGTATGCATTTAATAAGCAGTGAGACAAATAAGCTCCAGTTATCCCAGCAGAATTACAACACCAGAGAACAATTTTCTGCATTCCTCTGAAGGCCTGAAGGAACCCAATTGCCTGCTCTCAGCCTAAATAGGTACCAGACACCAAGTGCTCCATAAGCAAACAGAGCCCCCAAAGTGCAAAAATGAAATAAGTAAAAAGCTTCACATTACATATAAACCAGCCGTTTGCACCTTGTTATTAATGGTCTCAACTATGACCTTTACACCCTGCCTTGCTCAGAGTCATGGATCTATGAGGCTTGGCACCCTCACAACAATTCCAGGATGAGGAGCAGGGAATAAACATGCCTGGCCAGCGCTGGAGAGATGCAGGAAAGGAGGTGGCCTGTGACAAACTTGGATGGAGAACACCTCCAGGGCCATCTCCATATGAATTTGTCCCCATAACTTCAGTGACCAAGATGTCTGACAGCATGAAAAGTCCTTTTGCCACAAACATACATGCATAAAAGCTACTGAGAGGCATCTATTCCAAATTTCAAAAATGAAGGGCTCCCAGCAGGGTAAATATCTGCCAGAGATTATTCTCCAGAATTCTGATGTGATTTATAGCCCACATGAACTAGGGTTGCAATGAACAGACCTTGTTACCCTGAAATATTTATTAGTCTCACTGCCTCACCTCTGCTCTAAGAGTTTTATTATTCTAACGGTGCCAATATCCAGTGGAAAGTTTTGCTCTAGCACCCACTGAACCATCAAGATACACGACACTGAAATGCTCCTACTTCTGTGGCTACATGAAATCAAATAGCAACAGCATGCAAGCATCGGCTTCCAAACACTTCAAGTCAGACAACATTAAGAAAGGTAATGTGTTAAATCACATTTGTGTCATCTCTCCAGATGCACACGCACTAAACTCCTGACTCACAAAGATCTTTAAACACGTTTCATTAAAATCAGTGGTAAGATGGCAAATTCACAAAAGAATTCAGTTGCTTAATTGCTTCACAAACAATCGTTTTACTGTGGTAACGCTTCCCCCTTTCCTACCCTTCCTGTCCTTTTTGGAAAATACTGGAGAAGTCAGAGGCTGGCAGGAAGAAATGCAGCTGCATTCTCTTCCTGGACATGCTGATCAAGAACTAACCTGTCCTGACACGGTGAGACACTATGAGCACCCAGAACTACCCAACAAACCAAACCCACCCCAAACTCAAACTCCACCTAAATGATCCAAGAGCCTATAATTACCCTGGTTTACAAATACACATATTAGATTCAGGTATAGAAATAAATGCTGATCTTCCAAGATTTGACTTTCACTGGCTACTCTGAATGAACTGAAAATCTGAGGAGCCTGTTAATGCCACATAAATAAAGCCTTGTGAAAAAGCTATTGCCATCCCAATGGCTGTAAAGTCACCACTGAGTTCCTGTTTCAAGGAAGTTAGATCAATATTTACCTGTCCTTATCTGAGTCATAAGTGTAATTTTTATATACACACACACACATATACACCCACCATAACTGATAGAGTTATTACCAAGGGATGGCTCAGGTGTAAGTCCCTGCTCCTAGGTGGCAAAGGAGCATTTCTAAAAAGCACAGACAGTCCTGCTGGAAAATCATACAGAGCACTCCTTCCTCAAGAATTGCTGGCACTTCTAGAGACAGGAAGATTTTCATTACACAGCCTGCTGCCAGCTCTCCTTTCAGAACAAGCCCATCCCCTTTCTGTTACTGTTATGTCAAGGGAGGACAGTGAGAGAAAGCAGCTCTTGGGATGATACATGGGAGGCAGAGCTTCATTTATAACCCCACACAACTGCTGGAAAAGGTTCAACTTTAAAAAGCATTAGGCTGGTTACCTTATGGGCCCCTGCAGACCAAGAAGTGAAATCACATGAACACAACAGGCCTATTAATCACCACAATGATTCCAAAGTGAGAAACAGCCCCAATGAACAACTGGGAAGAAAGTTGAGAAAATTACATTCTAGTAGTTAGGTAACTCTAAAAACACTGGTAGTATCTTTCTGTAGGGCTTCCCTTTTGATTCCTTGAAGAATTCAAATATTTAACCTGGATTGAAGTCCAGTCAACAGAAATATACAGTGGAGAGCAAACAATGGCATTTCTACCTAAACAAGTGTGCTTCCCTTCAGAGTTACAAATAAACTCTGAGATGCAGAGGTGACTTTCTGCTCCATAGAACTTGGTTTACAAGGAAAAGGAAGATTTGAAAATAAGGAAAAACAATTCATTCTTGATCTTCTGTGTAAGGAGATCTGTGTATTTTAAGTCAATTCAAATTACTTGTAATTGACTGACTTAGGGACTGTTTCAAAGAATACAATAGGCTACAGCAAGCTTCTTCCATCCAGGATTCAGAAACTGGAATAACTTACACCACCTTTGAAAGAAGCCATCGATGTCACGAACATTCACAAAGATAGTGGAGATCAAACGTGTAAAATCGCCCCCAGTTCTTAGAGGTAATATGTGCTTATCTGCAAAAAGAAAGATGATGGGTTTTCATGTGCTTAGAATTAGCATTTATCCACAAGCCTGTGCTATTTTTATTAGTTCTCCTTCTAAGAAGCCTGGGCTAACATGACTCTGCTTCCCTGATGCCGAGCAGCAGACCTGCATGGGAAAAAGACTTTTGCTCTAATGGGAGAGTGGAAATGGAAGTCACACCAACTACCTCAAACCACTTGGCTGCCACAGCCATCTTTTCACCTCTGCAGTAAACAAACCCTCAGGCCTGGTCTGTATATGAAGCAAATCCCTTGAGGAGTTTTCCACATCTCCGTTCTCTTCAAGCCTTCATATCAACAGCGACACTACTTTGGACTAACACTTGAAAGTTCAGGTCTCCCAACAGACTCCCATGCTGATATCACAACACTTTGGGCAGTTTCAGAAGCTGTCCTGTCTTTCAAAATGCTTTGTCTTGAAGAATAAAAGAAGCACAATTAAATCTAAAGAAGTAACATGAAATAGAGGAGTTTACCATCTCCTTGAGTAATGCAAGCTCCTAAGACAAAGAAACAAATATTTGTTTGCACATTATAATCTATATTAAACAGACACTTAAGAAGTCAACAAATTCAATGCGTTAAGTAGCAACCCTTTAATAAAGAAAGCAGAACCATACTTTGCTGTTAACAAATATTTTGAAAAAGGCTTATAAAATTAAATCTAAGCCAAGTATCTGGTGCATCTGCAGCTGAGAAGGAAGTATCAATACTCCAAACACCTGCTCAGTTTGTGTATTCTCCTTTCTTACAGAGGAAGTATGAGCTTCCAGTTGTCCAAGTGATTTAGAGAGCAATAAACTATTGCTCAACAAGAACTATTTTCTTAGATGATTACAGATTAAGGCCAAAGAAGAAATTCGTATGTTAAGCACCATCAACATGGAAGCCTGTCAAGGATATCAGTTTGAAGAGCCCAGATTTCTTCCCTGGCCCCCACAACTGGGGGTCAGCCAACCACCAAGTGAGGCTCATGAGAATAAAATCGAACTATCATAAAAAATACACTCCAGTCACACAGGAGTCAGCTGATGCCAGGGGCTGGACAGCAGCAGGACCTCAGTATGTTCCATAGTGAAGCTGAAGGGTGAAAGAAGAGTCCCAAAGCACTGGAAGAAAAAGAACACAACAATAAATCAGCTGTTTCCAAACCAACTTCCTTCTGCAGACTCAAGGTATGAACAAAAAGCAGAATGTGCCTTTCACTGAAGGCAGCGGAACTCCAATGACCTTCACTGCTGATGCCATGAAATAGGCTTGTTGTAAATATGAGACATTAATGAAGATACACAGAAGAAGAAAAACTTCTGGAAGCCCCAGTTCCAGCCTTGTCCACTCACCTCTGGTGCAGTCCATTCAGCTGGAGGCCAGAACGCTGGGAGCACTCACCGGCCACAGCACCCGCAGCACCTGGGCAAAAGCACGAGGGTTAGGATGGCACTGCTCCGTACTACAGTTCCTCCAGGTGCTCAGCACTGTGCCTCAGCACTGTGCCTTCAGGGCTGAACAGACAGGGGAAAGCAGGACAGCAGATTTTCAGAAAATCACAGAATGGTCTAGGTCAGAACGGACCTTAACCTCATTTTTTCAATATTCAGGCATAGATCATTTACAGGTCACCAACTTGAACTGAACAGCCCATCCACCAAGACCAGTCTGTGCTTCCAGACAAGATCCATATTCTAGATGCCATCTAAACAGTTCCAGAAGTAAGATTAGGCTAAAACAAATCATGCAAACTCCCCTGCACCTTCTCAACCCATCCCCCAAATATTCCGCTGGCACTTGGGTTATCCTTGTGCAAACCCTCATTTCATGAGTTAGCAACAACAGGACTCAGTTACTTTGAAGGTTTTACTTTGGCCCTCCTGGCTTCTATCATAACCTCAAATATTACATTAAAAAGGCTTTTAAAACATAACATTCACAGCAGTGCAGGAGCTTTTCCTTGCAGTGGGCTTCTTCCCCGCCTGTTTGCGTGTGGCACCTTCACATTAAGTGCATGAGTTAAGATGTAGATTAGCAAGGCAAAAAACCTTTGCCCTTGGCATTGACACTCAGCTCTCACAGGAAACTTCAGGCTTTTTTTTTCCTACCAAGTGTGGAACCACTCATTACACATTGGCAGGGAAGTGCACATCTCCAAACTATACACATTTTCTCTTAGATAAGCAAAAGACTCAAGTGTTTATAAATATGAAAAGTTCAGCAGCTGGCTAAAAAGTTAATTCTCCAGTCTCACTTAATGAGCTTTGGGGAAAGTGGTAGGGGGATTTGTTCCGAAAGTAAAGCAGAGTGTCACACAAAGTAGGACTTGCCAGACATGGCTCTGCTTTGCCCTATTTTCTGTCCCTCGATAGCTGCCATGGACAAAAAGGCAAGGAAACCTCAAACAGGGAGCTAGGGAACAGCCAGAATGAGAAATGTTTTCTCCTAATCTTGAAATCATAAAAATTAGCCAAATATTAATTTAAGTCCCATGACTTCTTTTTTTTGTCGTGAAAATATCAAGCAATCCATATAAAACCACTTTGGAACAGGGACTGTCTTGGGATTTTGTCCAATTCCCTGAAAAAGAAAGTTGTTTTCAGTAGGATACAGCAGAAACATTGCTGCACTATTTTTTGAGTACTTTAAAAATAAGTTATACTGGTCTATTCCAGTCACATAAGGTTCAGATGTAAAAAATGGGATCAATCTGCATGGGATTGCCCAGAGCAGCTCTGGCTGCCCCATCCCTGCAAGTGCCCAAGGCCAGGTTGGACTGGGCTTGGAGCAACCTGGGCCAGTGGAAGGTGTCCCTGCCCATGGCAGGAGATGGTCCATTCCCATCCAAACCATCCATACCATTCTATGAAGGTATGTTCAGTGTTTTCAGGAACTCCTGAGAAATCTGTTTACAGTGCCTGCTGCCACCCTGTACCACTGGTGTTCTTGCAGACTTCTTGGTGTCTTTGTATTACAGAAGGAATTGAGCAACCTCACTTTTGCGAGATGATACACATCCACCCAGTTCTCCATCTATGTAATTATTAAAAAATTAAAATACATACTGAATGAAAAAACAATCAGACCCTTTTGTTTGCAATTGTGACAGAAGTTGTTTAATCTAGCAGTGTTTTTCAGCTTGTTCAGTGAGCTGTTCAGATTATCATCATTCTGCCACTTACTGAGAAGAATCTAAACAGCAACTACTTGAGAGAAAGAGCAGTCTGACGATCAAGTACAGAGGGATTCTCCAAGAGATCAGAAATCTGGGTGAAACAAACAGCAAGGCTCAGGGATCAGCTGTGCTGGTACTGCAGCTCCTGTGGATCCCCTACCACCGCCTGTTTCACTGTCCTCACCAGCACCAACTCACACAGTTATCATGGAATCATGGAGTAGTTTGGGTTGGAAGGGACCTTAAAGATCATCTAATTTCAACACCTTGTCATGAGCAGGAACACCTTCCACTACCCCAGGTTACTCCAAGCCCTGTCCAACCTAGCCTTGGACACTTCCAGGGATGCAGCATCCACAGCTTCTCTGCACACCTTCACAGGCTCTAACTGCATCAGTAAATGCTCAGCATTCTGCCAGCCCCAGCCCCCAACACCTGCAAACCCTCTGACAGCGCAGGACACCAAAAATCCTGGTGGCGCCGGGGCTGGGAGCGGGGGCAGCGCTCCGGCCCCGCTGATGCTCTATCACTCTGTATACATTGGAACTAGTAAATGCTTCCTTGTGATTTTTGGCCACTTGGAATATTTTTAGCAATTTGCCAAGGTTTACCCTGTGATTTATTATGGAGGAAACAAACTCAAGCATTAACAAATGAAAATATGTAAACTCAGACTTTTCAAGTCAATAGAAAGGTATCCAACTTCTTAAACCCCTTCTGAGGCATTCAGCTCACTGTGGATTCAACTGCTGGAAAAACAGTTTGATTAAGAAGTAACTGAAATGTAATCTAAGGAGTCACTCCTAGGACATTTACAGTGAAAAATTCCATATACACAATACTTTCCAATTGCCATTCCGAAAACTGTGTTCTAGGTTTCTTGGAAATTCAAGAGTTGGAAATACATTTTGCATTGCTTTTATCTACAGCCAAAGCAATCCAGATATACCAGCTAGAACTTTATTATCTCAAATTACTATAATTAGTTAAGGAACAGTGAGATGAAAAATACTTGAAGTAATGAAATACATAGGAAAAAATAATTTAGAAAGTTTAAAGCACTGGAACTACTTGAAGATATAATGCTCAATATAGCAAATAATAATTGCTTTATTACAGAATGCTTGAGTGGAAAGGCTGGTATCATTAAATAGAATGATCTTTCATTTTTGGTATGAAAATTCAACTAGATGCTACTACTACAGACCTCCAGAAGACAAGAGAGTATGTATAAAGTAGCAGCCATCACAACATTATCTAATCATCATCAAAATACTGAAGCAATCTATTAACTAAAACATGGAATCACAGAATCATAGAATGGTTTGGGTTGGAAGGGACCTTAAAAGTCATCTAGTTGCAACACCCCTGTTGTGGACAATAAAACCAGAAATGTTACTTTGATGTTGAGCTTCTTACAAGTTTTCTGAATCCCTCTGAAAACATCAGGAATGGGATCACAAGTACAATCATCTAATAAGTAAAATATGGAAGAATTTTTATCATTAGAATATGATTGAGAGTCAACACTAATTCTAGCTAAACTAGCAGAATACTGGAAGTTGGTATTTCCTTCTCAGCTGTCAATCTCAAGAGAGTAATACAGAATTCCCTCCTTACCAGATGATCTCAGTACACAATTTCAACTTTTGCTGATATTAAACTGCCACAGAGAGTGTCAAGAACCCCTCTGTATGTGCCTGCTACCTCTATGATTTGGCTGGGGGAAATGCTGTGGCAATGCACACTCTTCTTGATCAGTTTTTCAGCTGAACAGACACTATCCATCTTTTCCTAAAGAAAATAGAATAAACACACTGCCAAATGACCAAACCCTCCGAGTTTTTTCTCCCACACTTGGACATGCCACTGGACATCCCAACTGCAAAGTCAACTCAATTGTACAAAATCTTTTCTTTTTTTTTGGTTCAAGAAACCCAGCAGAGAGAACTTCACCAAGCAATTCTTTGTTAGCATAACATTTGACCTTGTATCTCTTTGGAAATCATACAACTTTGCTAATGCAGCCCTTACAGAATTAATCAAGCAAATAGTTAGCCCCTAGTTACTATGAACCGAGCCAATTATGAGCAGCACTGAAATTTGTCACTGGCATGTCCAATTGCATTTTCCAGCATAAAGATCAACACAACTACGTGGAAATGAGGCCCCACTCTCAGACCTGCATGACTTGGACACTAGACTGGGCTCACTAGCAAAGCCAACTCTTTTAGGAATGAAGTATTCTTAAAAAAGAAGGGCTTTCCTCCTGGGTCTCCATTACCTGTTGCGTTAAACCAGCCAGGAAGCAAATGTCTTTTACCCTCTATTTTGATTAGCAAAGCCAGAACAAATGATTCACTTAAGAGTTCAGAGCTCTTTATTCACTACTCTGCTCTACTGCATGAGACCCACAGTTCAATAAAGGCCAAACCTACTGCTTGGAGTATTTTGAAAAGCTGGGGCAAGAAGCTGCCTATGCACTTTGTTTCTCAGCTTTTATTTTTGGGGCTCTCCCACAGCAGTCGTTCACTTCCACAAGGATAAAATCCACACTCAACACAGTGTTCTGTGGCAAAATTTCTCTGGTGCTGAAATGCTGCTCTTTCACCTTAACAGTGCAAATTAAAGCCATGGCATGTAACAGTAACAGGTCATCTCTGGTCAAAATAGACATTTTGCCCAAATTTCAACCTGTGTTTGTCACTACCAAGATTCTTACAATAGCAGACAAAATAGTTTATGCCCCACAAGTATGAGATTGACTAGGGGCTACTTCACCCTGGACCTCAAAATTCCCCAAAACCCATGAGATACCTAAGCAAGCACCATGACAAAGATGGTACTTACAGCTTTCACAAAAACGACCATCAGCTCAGGGAACTGGTGGGTAAGGAGGGCCAGCATGGCTGAAAAGGAACACAGGCCTGCTGTGAAATGGATGAAAAAGGGAAGCTCCTTCTGGGGGTAAACGGAGACTTCATGAAATGCTGAAAGGAAAAAATGAAGAACGTTGACATCTGATAATCAAGGACTGCTTTCTGCATTATTTATAGCCTTGTAACTCATTTCTGGACTTTCAGAAGGAAAGACTGACACAGCACATCTTAGGTTCCAGTACTTTAACTTCTTAAAAACTTTTCCCCTACATTACAGGCTTGTTTTCACTATTAATAGTCATTACATATTTGTTTTCACTATTAATATTCTCTTCCCAGCCGTCTTTTTCACTCGCATGGGCTTTATTTCTGAAGCATTTAATCAGGCTCAGTTTTTGGTACCTACTCTTCCAACAGGACAGAGGGAACACCTGTGAGGTTCACAAGCTGTCAAAATTATCCAAACCAACTAAAACAATTCAGGTGTTTTCAACTCTCTGGAGCTCTAATCCTGTTACCTGAAAAGAACAGCACATCTCCACACCCTGTAAAAAGCTGAGCAAGTACAAAACAACCAGCATGTTATATACACAAATATTTCTTAGTACTTCTTGAAGACTTCTGGTTGTAGACTACAGTAAATCTGTTCAGAGCAGCTGACAGAGCAGACCTCAAAAAAAACCAGCACCAGGACTGGGTTATAAATTCTGCACATAGCAGCTCCTTGCAATTTCCAATCTCTGGTAACAAAATCCAAAGCAGGTGATTCGCCAGGCCAAGGGTGGCATGTGGAGCTTTCAGCACTCACAACACTACTACTGGTCACTCACTGAGGACCTGCTTGGTGAATGTGCAATTACTTACTGGCTCTGGATACCTGCAGCTCTGATTTCCATCCAATGATTTGAAAAGGTTTTTAGATGAAGAAAAAAATTGTTGCTATAGACACAAGTAATAATAAAAGGGCTGCCCTTCTTGACAAGCTGTTTTTAAAATATAACAAAAACCTAAAATTATAAACAAGCTTTTTTTTTTGTAAAATGAGAAAATACAATTGTATTCTTTTTTAAACTGAACTCTGTGGAGGAAAAAGACACTTTACCCTCCCAGTTACTGTTTATGAATGCTGGCACGTTAAAACATCATTAGAAGAGTAAACCCAGCAAAAGTGTCTTGTGCTCTTGCAACTCATTAATGGCAAAGTGTTTGGGGTTTGTTTTGGTTTTAATGATACAATTTTGGAGCACAATTAAGTAGAATATTTGGAAATCCATGTCTAATATCCATCAGAGATGTTAATGATACCCACATTCATACTATATAGAAACTCACCTCACTCCTAAAACATGAAGCAATATAATTTAGCAAAGTGTTTACAAAATAAGAAATAATTCCTTTTGCAGTAGCTTTTCCTACACTGGGAAATTAAAACCAAATTCAAAATAGGTAAAGACAACTAAAGCTAATTATATACATTCACAGACATTTGAGAAGTGTTACTCATCAGACCAATCCAGGTTTTCTGAATCATTGATTTGGTCAACATTATTTTAAATAGATACATTTTTTAAAAGTTAAGTGTCAAGATTTCTCAAGGACGTACTGCAATAAAAGTGTTAAGATGATTTTATTTATAGGTAGTTCTATATTTAAAACATTACAGGAATGCGTGAGTGATCCTGTTGAAATATCTGCATGTGTTGGTGTTTAATTATGCTGGGAAGTCTACAATTTAGGGTTAGTTGCTAACCAAGGAATTCCTTGTGCAATATCCTGCATAAGTGAGAAATGAATAATTTAAAGCAGTCTGGGGGCAAATTTAAATTACACATTTTAAATATAACTTCAGGCTTTTAAACAGAAACACGTCTGCAGTTTTCCTTTCCACAGCTGTGGTCTCTGTGGGGCTGCTGGTGCTTTTGCAGTAGCCCTTTCCAGTCCCAGGGGAATTCTCTTTCTCCAAGATACAGAAGTTCAATCAAAGGAATTCAATTAAGACATATAATTAACAACTCAATTCTAATCTAAATTAATGCTATTTTCCTAAATATAATGTGTACAGGCAGTGATGATATAGTTTATTTGTCTTGCCCAAAGGAAAACACATGTAGGCTTATAACTGCATAAAGTAACCTTGAAGCAAAGAGCAGCTACATGCAACTTACTTTTCAGTATTATATGTTAGTACAAATCCATAGAAATACATGGAAAAAAAGTTCCAGGAGGCAGCCAGCAGATAAATACAGACCATTGCATTAATGACAGAAAGCAATACCTGTTCTATGAAGCTACAGATTAACCAAGGATCTCTGTAAGATCACAGTCAGGTTTTACTGGACACCCAACGCAGGACTGGAACCATGGATCGATTCCTTGTTACAACAGCAGTCAAATCCATGAATTCTTTTAAAAGCAGTTTTTAACAAATGGTCCATTTTGTTGTTCTCAAAGTTGGCCAGACTCAGTCTGAATGTACCACACACAGATTTCGTCGCTGAAGGGCTTAGGCTATTACAGCATCAAGCTGACATTTACCACACACACACGTCAAGTGCTTCAGGATCTTTTGGGAGGGACATCAACAAATAGCTGAAACCCCTTCACAGGAAGCTCATACTAAAAAAATCACAGTAAGGTAAATAGAGAATACCACAAACTGACTATGTCCTTAGCCTGTGTTTTATTATCATCACTGCTTAGAAACCACTTACTTGGCAACAGTTCTCTGTCTGCTGTTTCTGTGCAGCTTGGGTAGGGATAGAAAAGATGTCCTTTCTCTAACGGGTACGGGATCATCCTAAACGCTGCAAAAAGGATGAGTGACATTAGATCTGTATCTAATCGGCGAGCAGCTTCCCACAGAGAGAACCAATCATGTTTGAGGGGGGTAAGGGCATAGAGACTAGTCTGACATACAGAAAAAAAGGAGACACTTACTGCCTTCCCATGTGCAGTGTAGCAGATTTAGAGCCCCTTCTATCCTCTTCCAGTGCTGGAGGTGAAAAAAAGCATAGGCTACTGCCTCACTGTCCCCTCGCTTCAGAATGTGCTCTGGAGGCAGCACTAGGCTTTTCATTTCTAATAAATACTGAAAAGAAAAATGGAAACCCCACCTGGTTACATGGAATATTCCAAAACCTTCAATTGTGAAACACCTATGATCACCCTAGGCATACCTGAGCACAGAAGGGCCAGTTTCTATCACTCACGTGAGAAATGAAAAGCAGCAAAACACACTCCTGTGTATATGACTCTTAAATTAGGCTTTCACATACACCAAAAAAAAAATCAAGAAAAAACCATCCAGTTTCAGTAAGACAAAATAAAAAACACATTCTTGTGGAACAGACATCAAGTATAATGCTGCAGGTGCAACACCAATGAGGGACAAATTTAGGCTGATAAAAAACCCCAAACCAACGGTATTTTTGTTCATTACTTCACCACTGAAAGTTTCAATGGAGACAGCTGAGGATTTGTTAGCTCTAAAGTATGAGCAGCAAACCTGAAAGTGTCAGTGTGCTAACCAGAGGAAGAATAATAAACCAAACCCAGGAAAATCATCCTTTTATGTGGTCTTTCTGGGCTACCACAAAGTATCTTTGATTTCAGATTTTTTCAATTTCAGTCCTCTCCCTCCATCAGCAGAAAATCTGATGCTCAGAAGAGTCAAAGAATGCAAGGATTCATCACTTCCCATTACGTCTGCAACACAGAACATCCAATTTTTTTAATGTACCACATTTTCTCATGGTACATTAAAAAAGTCAGATATTCATTTGAACGTAACTTTTAAAAACAGATGACTTTTTACAAGAATGAAATGACATTTTCAACTCTAGTATTCATCTGTTCTCTCCTACCATGTAGTGTCTTGTTCAATAACAGCCAAAGTTACTGCACATCTTTGATCAACGTAGCTGGCAAATCCTCGGAGTGCCCCCCGAAGTGTAAGAATGCAGCTAACTCACCGATTTATTTCAGCAGATGCCACAAACTATGAGATTATTTACTAATCCAGTTTGAGGACTTAACTTTCCCCATTCAGACTCTTCAAGGAATGTAGGAGGGGTTGTGCCCCAGCCAAATAAAGCACATTTGCTGCCTGGCTAGGTTCTTCTCTCAGTGCCTTGGGCCTGCACTCTGGAGGGTAATATTCTTGCTAATCCCCTCTAATCCTCTTCAATTTTTTTTTTAATTTTTTTTTTTCTTTAACACAGTGAAGGATCACTCACACAGGGCTGCTGTGGGAAAATGGTCTCAAATATCTGACCCTTGACCCGACTCCTCATGCTCTCCACAGTGCCCACTCTTCCATTATGCTAACTGGGAATATAAACCCAGCAGTGGTGGTGAAGCCCCACTGCAAGTATTGCCACAACACACCAATGCTCAACTCCAGGCTTTGGCTCTCTCTGAGCCCATGTTACCACATAAACACAAAAATTCCAGTCTGGCAGGTTTTCATGTCCATAAGCATAAAACAGGCAAGGTGTCAGTAGTGAAGGTATCGCAGTACTAAACTGAAGGTTTTGAAGTCTTTATACACAATAAAAATCTCTTAAGATATTCAGAAGACGACGGCAAAAGACTGTTTCATCCAGTACCAAAAGGCAGTTATGGATTTCTAATTTGAAATGGCTTAAGAGGACCAGTTTTCTAGCTGGTTCTAACTTTCCAAACAAACCCCAGCCTTGTAAAAGCAGAACAGAGAAACAAGCCTTATTTTATTTTCCTTATGCGAAACAATGTTATGTACAAAGACAATCACTTTCATCAGATGTGCAAACAAAGAGATTTCTACTTTCCATACTCATTTATTTTTAGGCTATGGGACAGAACAAATTCTCTTCCCCCTCTATGATCAAACTGGGCGAGTTGCTTCACTTCTCTGCACTTGTTCACTTGTTTGCTTTGACCATAAACATTTCAGAGGTCTAAATAGCCTGCATGAATAAAATTCTGCTCTGTCATCTAATCAGTTGGTGCCACAAGGCAATATTGTAATAAAAAACCCACAAAGAACAGTTAGATGTACAATTAGAAGAGAAAATCAAATTATTGAAACCGGGAATCAGTTTCTGCATTTGTCTGCAGAACTACAGACCATATTTTAACAATGGCCTGTTTGAAATGATCTCTAACTTCTTTAAAAAGGTATATGAGGCTCCAGAAACAACTGGAGGATACCCAAAACAAAAGAACTTTTAGATAATGATAATGCATTATAATCTTCGGCCCCTAAAGGCAGAGGCTAAAGAAAAATCTGTCTGAGACTGTCTGAAATGAACTTGCTACGCTCTTGATCAGTCATGCAAACAAGCAGCAATTTCTCCCAGCAATTAGCTTTCTCAGTGCACATTCTATTGGATTGGACAGGCAGACAGAACGGAGCAGCCAGATCATTCCAGCCTCCCCAGCAGCAGCCACTGGGACTCCATCATCATTTGCAGGGGATTAGACCCTGCACTGAGCCAACCTCCTGCATTCAAGGTTTCATTCTGAAAGCATCACTAGGACAGTAAAAAGCAATGCAAGATTTTATTTTCACCCAATGCTCTGTGGAATCTGTATTTTGATGCAAGACATCAAATTACAGCCTGTGGTGATACAGACTCTTAATCTTGTTTACACGTGGATGAAGAAAATAAGTGACTGTAGATCTTTCAATAACCATGGAGCCATGGTTGGAAGCACAGCAGAATAAAGGGGTTTGGAATACTAGAGTGATTACTGTTTGGAGAACTTAATTTGGCTTCAGGGACTTGGAAGCAGGGTGTTGGAATGAGATATCTTTAAGGTCCCTTCCAACACAAACTATTCTGTGATTATTCTATGACTTTAAATATCTACACTTATATTTATTAATGTCTACCCTTTTGAGAGTAAAGGGCCTTCAGTAATACTTTACTGGATTTTCCCAACCAGTTAGGAAATTCCAAGTTCAAATTTTTGTGCCTAAAACCCTGTCTGAACATCAGCTATTATTTAAAAAAAATCTGGCCACAAAACATTTGTGATATAAATACTTATGTTTTTAACAACTCCATGGCTGGAGTTATATCCAAATTCAAGAAAACATGGGGTTAGAAAAGCTCAAATAACAAAATTATATTATAACATGGTATTTTTCAGAATACAGTAAAAGTGGTGCAATAGGAAATAAAATACTCTTACCTTTGGAACATGAGGGTTAAATTCCACAGCTCTGTGAATTGCTTCCACAGCATTAATTTCTGCTGTACTAAGCCCTCTCTTGGAGGCAGTTTCTGGGGAGAACCTGAAGGGAAAAACCCACACTGAACAAAAGTAATAAATAGTAAATGCTAACCAGGTGTTCATTTGCATTGTGAGCTTGGATTTCATTAAAAATTGGCTGATTTATCAAGAAACACAAACAAACCCTTCTAGGAGAAAAATGTTCCTGTTAAGTTTGTTATCTTGACTGTTATCCATGCCCATATGACATATGAAAATTCATGTCAATCATGTCAGGTGTGCCCTGACTTTCAGCTCCCTGACACAGCATCACCTGCTGGGAGGTGGAGCTGGGCTCAGGCCACAGGGAAATGCCAGCATCACCTACCACAAATACCCTGCGCCCACCCCGAAAAACAAATCCCAACAAAACACTAAAAACAGAATTTATACAAAAGCACTTGGACAATTCATGGGCTCCTGAAAAACATCCTCACCTGTGCTAACTTTATGGATGCTTAAAAGAAATTTTAAATTCTGTTTAACTACACACACAAATGTATGTGTATATATAAATACACTCAGTGTGCTCTTAGAAGTGTAACTGCTACATATTTAGACATAACCGAGGATATAAAAAAGATTAAAAACTTAAAATAATCCTTGAACTGAAGCAAAGATTTCTTTACATATTAGAAGTAATTTCAAAACATAACAGATTTAGACCTTTTTCCCTCATATTTTACACCAGAACCCAAGACTAGCAACAAACCATTGTTTTCACACAGGTCTTTGCTTACCTTTCTGAAACAGCTCTGGCTTTTAGCAGAGCTGCTGTGTAACATATTGCTGCTGATTTGGGAAGACTGATATCTGCGAAAAAATAAAATAATTAAGCTGTAAGATTCTAAGGCAATACAAACATTTTAAACCCACATCCTTCGAGTTAAAGATTTTTCCTTGGGTATGGAAGACAATGAATGTAACATCTGGAACATTTCAGCTATGATTAGAAACTCTGAATTTCTTTGCACAGTTCCCAATCAGTCTCAGATTGAAAACTCCAAGTTGTATTTAGGTGGCAGAGTAATTTTTTGTTTCCAGTTTATTTACATCAATTACTTACAGGGCTATGTGATGGCTAAAAAAGGCTGATGAATTTAGGCATAACCAGGGATGCAGAAGAGATTAATTAAAATAATCCTCGAATTGAAGCAAGGATTTCTTTACAGATTAGAAGTAACTTAAAAACACAGAAAGTAATTTGTATGCAATTTAGTTTGCCTAAGTTTGACTTCAGCAGTCAAAAGGAGAACTTGACCTGCACTCAGGAAGCACCTGTTTGTTACTGATGAAAGGAATCTGCTCACCTTGCTGAGGCCATGGGTAGACTCCTGCCTAGGGACATCCCTTGCCCACTTCAGTCATACTCTTATTCAGAAACACCCACATTTTCCAACAGGCATCACTTACCATCGTACTTGGCTAAAACTGCCTGGACATCTGCATAAGCCTGTAACTCCAGAAGAGCCTCCAGGAGGTTTTCATGGATATTCAGCATACTGAGAAGTGGAAACTCTTTCATCAGCTGCAAATCAGTAAAGAGAAATAAATTACATATAGAATTGCAGTTGAATCACTGAAATACTTAATAGAAATCAGTACAATAATCTAGGATTTTTCAGTGTTTTGTTGTCTCAGTGTTAGAAACTGGCATGGAAGCAGCATGAAAAGAACTGCATTATTTCATAAAAATCACAGAAGGGTTCAGGTTGGAAGCAATCCAAGCTCATCTCATTCCAACCCCCTGCTATAGTAGAAGGGCAGGGACAGCTTCTACTAGACCAGGTTACTCAAAGCCCCATCCAATCATGATGTGCAAATCTCATGGGAAAATAATTCAATTAGATTAATTATGATGCCTAGAAATGAACTTAAAACCATCAATTTGGACAATGTGACTGAAAACAACAGTTAATTCAGGGTTTTTTTACTTTTACTTACATCTCTCATCATTTTTACTGCTTCTCGTATTCTTCCAAGTTTCCTGGCACACATAGCTAGTCTCCTTTTCACATACACCAACACATTGGTGTCTCTTCCTGATTACAAAGACAAAAAATATTAGCCTATCAGTTTCAATCCTTACCTCCCCTAATTACGACTTTAGTTTCTCATTTCTGCTCACACAAACCCAAGAGTTAATGTGATTCAAAGTCCTTACTCAGCTGTGCTTCATGCTGGGGGCTCTGGGAATGGCAGTTCTGAGATTTTCTGTAAATCATTTCTCCTGCTTTCAGAGCCTGCTTGAAATATTTCTCAGCATCCACAATGGTTGTTGCTTCTTCCTCAGCCAGGAGGACATATGCAGTAGCACAACTGAAATAAGAGAAAAACCTACTAGTTATTTTGAGGGAGGAAGTTTACTACTTTTAGTAAGTGTTAGAAGTATTAGAAATGGGCAGAATTTACTTATGTTTAAGATGTAAGCACTGACAACATTAAAGTTCCAAAATACTGGCCTGAGTTCAGAGGGGGTGTGACAGGAAAAAAGAAACCTTTCCCATTTTACAGAAAAACACCACACCTCTCCCCCCACCATTTTGGAGAAAAAAAAAAGGAAAAAATTGTAAAAGCAAGTTAAATTATTTTCCGTGAAACTGTAAAAAAAATGGTCTATAATTGTCTGGAAAGGTTTTTCTTTGTTTTGGTTTGCTTATTCAAAACCATGAGATTTTAAAACATTTTATGCAAAAATAATGAGACAACATAACAAAGCGGATCACAGCAGTGGGGGAAATCCTTCTGTTTATGCTACAGAGTTATTTTTAAATCCTTTACAGGAGTGGCATCTGTGAATTCCAAATACAGTTCTACCACAATGCCATCTCTGAAATACATGATCTCATATCCACTTTAGACCATTCCATACCTTAATAAGATTTCTCATTTGTTATTGCCACTAATACAACAATTTAAGAGAAAAAGGAGAACAAAACATGTTTTTAGTAGAACAGTTCAGTGCAATTTACAGCCCCATGTGCAATTCCCAGTCCCCAAAGTCCCCCTTAGGCTATTCATAACTTTGCTAAAAGTGAATTATTAGACAAAGAAACTGATAGTGTGCTCAGTATCCTTCCACTTAATCCTTCACACTAGAAATACAGCAACCGAACCAATAAACTCACTCGTTGTTCAACTCTAGAGCTTGATATGCTGCTTTAATCCGGGCTTGCGGGTTCCTCTCTCGCCATGCTTTCTGCATAACTGTGGGAAAAACATGGAAAGGCTGGTGAGGGACATGGGCACCTGTGAAAGACCTGGGAGCCAGTGGAGGCAACACTGGCTGCTTGGAGCCAGCTCTAATTAACCCCCACCTCCACTCTGAAAATTATTGTTTGCCGTATGATTGTTATGAGAAGGAACAAACAAGTGTTTTAATTTCAGCCTGTTCCTACCACAAACAACAAATTCTTGCAACAGCTCATTATGCCCAAAATTTAGTTTAAGAAAGCAACACCGCCAGGAAGATTCCTCACTGACCATTTCAGAACTCCTACACGGAGCACAGAAACAGCTTACATAACCAGGCAGATGTACAATTTCTAAATTGCTACAGATTTTTGGAAACATTTCCCAAGATTTGTTGAAAGCTTGGCAGGAGCAATTGTTAAACACAGGTCCTTGCATAGACCTGCACAGAAGTTTAATTTAAGCTTTCAAACAGAACTTCAAAGAAAACAGTGATGGAGTAAGTGGTGTCTTGCACAGGTAGGGTTTTGTACTTGAAATATTAAGCTGGCCAGAGCAACCTGGGACAGTGGAAGGTGTCCCTGCCCATGGCAGGGGGTGGAGCTGGATGGGCTTTAAGGTCCCTTCCCAACCAAACCATTCTGGGATTATCTTCCATGATTATTTTTAGACAACTGTCAGATCATAAAAGGTTAACAATTTCTTTTTAAATTTACAAAGCATATTTGAGTGGCATCACACGGCAAAGCCAATTCAAGATACACAATTTATGAGCTTGTTAGAAAGTGTTCTAGGGAACAAGTAAAAAAGGGTGAAATCTACTCAGAAGTGTCCTTTGAATTACAACTTGAATTCAAAATTATTTAAATGCAATGACTCAAAAGCCCTCCCCACCATGCTTCCATTTGGGAAAAATGGAAAATACAAACTGAAAACCAACCTCTAGGAAAACAACACACTCAGAATTACCATTTTCTATGGAGAATTATTAACTTTCACATTAAAAACCAGTTCTGAAAGAACTCCAAAACCTTACATTCATGGAGTTCTATATCTGGCCTATCTCAAGGACGATAAGAAAACTGAAGAATCTATACATGTTTCTTTTGGAACAAAACCTCCTGCTGTCCAGCAAGAATAACGTGGAAAAATATTTGAGTTTTCTTTCGGAAACAAAATATTAGTCTTGGCTCAGCAAGTGAGACAATACACTCCCTTTTGTGAAATAAAAACACATCTTTCATATCAAACATGTCACAGCCAGCTGACAAGGAACACCTCCGGAATGTGACAAACTGACAGGAATTCACACCCACGCTGACAATAACCAGGTAAAGAACATTTTCTGCACTAAACATGTGGAACACAAGGAAAAAAATCTGCAGACTGCACTATTCATTACTGAGGTTTAAATGAGACCACATTTTGGCTGCTGAGAATATAATCCAGGTTTGCAATACTGTGTTAATTATTTGAAACGTGCGAGATCTTAAAAAATGTCAGGACCCCGACAGCACTAAAGTTGTAAAGAATGCACAAGGTAAAACAACATCTTTCCACTTCACTAAACATTAAATACTAAATTTCAAGGTCAGGTTGGAGGGGGCCTGGAGCAACCTGGGCTAATGGAAGGTGTCCCTGCCCAGGGCAGGAAGCAGAATGACATGGGCTTTTTAAGGTCCCTCCCAACCCAAACTCTGTGATTCTATACATCTATTAAACCTCTGTAGAAGTTGAGAAAGGCTACAGTTGCACAAAATATTTGACATGATAACTTGCACTACTTTGAAGTTCACCAAAAACACGCACTTGGCACTGTCCAACACCCACACACCCTACACAGACAGCAGTACCTGTATCCGAAGGCCGAAGGGCATCCGTGTCACACGTGAAAAAGGTTTGATGATCTTGCGCAGACAAATTCATGTCATAGTAAGTAAGAGGCTCCTTCCCAGTCACCCACATGTACCTAAAACAGCAGAAATTTCAGTAAGAGGCATTTCTAGCAATCGGCAATGCTGATACCAAGAGGATATCTGATGTGCCTAGCGCAGAAAATCTGCAATAAAAGACTAAAGCTACTAACACAAAGTTCCAAGTACTACCATTCAATAATCTGTAAAGTTCAAAACAACTTGGGAACTGGCTTCCTAGAAAGCAGCTCTTCCCATGAAGTAACACTAGGAGACTTACAATATAGTTTAGTAAAAGAGAATTTAGATTGAGAATCACTCTCTCAACCTCCGAATAAACTTTTTTTCCTACTTTACTCTCAAAAAACCCTGAAGCTACAGTAATGTTTTTGTTCTTAACATTGAAACTGTCAAAGCTTGGCTTGGTGTCTTTTGACCACAGGATTGGCATCAATCACCCCTATAACCTTGCAGGTCTCCAGCTGTCTCCTGACATTACCAGTGCAAGCTCTGTGAAGAAGTCATGTCCATGCCCCCAATCAATTTTAAAAATATGCAGTGGAAAGCAAGATAATTAATACCTGCTATACTCTGCCCCTCTGAAAAGATTGAGAGGATTTCGCCACACTTTACACTCTGGGGAATAAAAAAAAAGGAAATGTTTAAATTAAAAGCACAGGAAATATTACCTTGACATTGAAATGCAGCAATGCAAAAACAGTTGTGCTTTCAAAAGCTGCTTTAATTTTATTATTATAAAATCATCTTCATAAACTTCTTCTATTCCATAAATATTTTTGCTCTCCAACATTGCTGGTACAAAAGCTCATGGTGGGAAGATTAAACACCACCATGTACACTCATGCAATGCTTACCTTGCACATAGTTACAATACTAAATAACTAATGTTATTGAAACAGTTTTAGCTAAATGTATAACATTTTCTAAATCGTATCTTTAACAATGAATGGCTTAGAGCAAAAATACATTATTATTTAGTTTATTTTTACCACTACTAATAAAACACATTGTCAAGATGTAGGCTTTGCCCATTCCTTACAAGCACTAATGCAGAGGCAAAGCCATTAAAAACCACCTCAAAGCGTGAGGAAAGCTGCTGGGACACATCAGGCATCACCTGGCATGTTTTGCCTGCTGGTCTCAGTCTCCCCTGCCGAGAAAGCTGCCGGGGCAGGGGGGCTGTTCTCTGCACCCCCGATGAGCGGCCTCAAATGGCTCACAGAAACCTGCTCGATGAAAGATGTGCCATATTTTCGGAAGTGCCACCACTCAAACACCTGTCACAGGAGAAAAAAGCAGCAGAAATTTCTGTAGGTGACACTCTTCCAGCAATCACGAGAGATGAAGAGTGTTCACACCGAGTACATCCCCTTGCAAATGATCAGGGATAGAACTTATCTCCAGAGAAACACCAGTGATCTGGTTTGGCCTGCCCTGTCATGCAGGATCACCCACAGAACATGGAAGAAATTGGATGAAAACCAGCAAAATTTTAGTCGAACTTTATGTTCATCCCTCCCCAGGTCGTTAGGGTGCTGGTCATTCCCAGCACAAAGGCACCCTCTAGAGTCTGATACTCATTCCATTTACCCCTCAAAAAGTCATCTGAGAGGTGCTAAAATTGTTAAAAAAAAAAAAAAAAGTGGACTACTTACAAATATCAGTCCAGATATAAAAGATGAAGTGACTGTAAGGGCAAAGTAGAATTTTGGAGTCAAAGTGCTTAAGAACACGGTCACTGTCAAGAGAAACAAAACCAAAGACTTAACAAGCAGAACTAAAAAACAAAAATAGCTTGTCTATTAAAGAATACTGAATATCATGCAAATCTGCAGTATACTATAGCCCTAGGAGCTTTATTGTTGGGGGAATCCTCACCACATATTATTTTGTTTGCAACCATCTGTGACAGTTAATTTCTATACACAATAAAAAATATCATTTTTTACATTTTGTACATTTCTAGACAAAGCATCTTACAGTTTCACTCATACAGGGGCTGTAACAAGCCAATTTAACGTATACTTTCACTTCAAAACAAAATCATGCTGTTTTGATGCAAATTTATATTCAGTGCTAACATATATTTTCCAAAGACCTCTCCCTCCTGCTATCAAGAGCGCAAAGCGGGAAACGCAATTATCTAGAGGTGCTCTGACCATGGTTTGGACTCAAACTGCACCTCAGCCTTTGTGCTGAGGACATATTCACAGAATCAGAATACCAATTAGTTTGGAAAAGACCTTTTCGAGTCCAACCTGTGACCAATCCCCACCTTGTCAACACTGCGACCAGAGCACTGAGTGCCAGGTCCAGCTGTTCCCTGGATACCACCAGGGATGGGGACTCCACCATCCCGTCCAATGCCTGACCACCCTTTCCACGGAGAAATTCACTCTTTTGTCCGACCTGAACTTCTCCTGGCATAGCTTGAGACCGTTTCCTCTTGTCTTGTTCCCTGGGAGCAGAGCCCGACTCCCCCCGGCTGCCCCCTCCCGTCAGGGAGTTGTGCAGAGCCACAAGGTCCCCCCTGAGCCTCCTTTTCTCCAGGTTGAGCCCTTTCCCAGCCCCCTCTGGTGCCCCAGACCTTCCCCAGATCCGTTCCCTTCGCTGGACACGCTCCAGCCCCGCGACGTTCCTCCTAAATGGACGGTCCCAGACGTGGACACAGCACCTGCGGAGCCCCTCGCCAGTCCCCAGCACAGCGGGACAATCGGCATGCACTATTCCCGATACAGGCCAGGACGCTTGGGACGGCCGGGCCGAGCCTGCCCTGCCCGCACGCCCGGTTCCACGGGCAGGGTCGGCCTNACGCCGGGACAGGGGCGGGACAAGCACCGGGGCGGGGCTCCGCCTGCGCGGGCAGCCCGTTCGCCGACCCCATCAGCGCTGCTCCAAGGCGAAGCGCGGACCGATCGTCCCCCACACCACAGTCGGGATCCCTGGAGGCTCCGGGACGTGGCAGCTTCGCCCCCGCCGTGTTCCCGGTAGAGAAAAACCTGCCCGTTCCTATTATGGCGGCAGCATGGCATCTGCCCACAGCTAAGATGGCGGCAGCTGCGCTTCCGGTCTACAGCTCCCGGCTGTCGCAGCCCACGGGGCACGCCGGGACAGGGCCAGGACGACCAGGGCGGAGCTCATCCAGAGTGTCAGCCTGTTCGCCGAGCCCAGCACCGCTGATCCGCACGAGCATATCCCAATAACCAGGAGCCCCGAAGGCTCCAGGAAGCGGTGGCTCTGTCAGCCGGTACCGCGAGAACCCACCCGTTTTTATGATGGCTGCTGCACGGCGTCTGCCCGCAGCTAAGATGGCGCCACCAGCGGTTTCGGTCCGCCGCCCGGCGCTCCCGGCACGCACTGCGCGGGGCAGGGCACACAGCTGCCAAGATGGCGGACCTGGAGGAGCGGGTGTCGGATGAGGAGAAGGTAAAGGAAGGGGGTGGCCGCTCCTCCGCTGTGGGTCTGTGCCGCTGCCCCCGGGAAGGTAGTGGGTGGGGAGTGACGGCCAGACTCGTCCGGTGCCTGTGTGGCGGCCTCAGGGTGCCTCGGGGTGGGAGGGCCCCCGAGACCACCGGGCCCCCACCGCCCGGGTGGAGGACCGGCCGTTCCTTACCAGCGAAGCACTTTGCCTTCTGATTTCTTCATTGCCGCGTGCAGCTGAGGTGTCTCGGCTTCTCGTTGTGCATGACAAGGGCCATAGTCTCAACCTAAACCAGGGGAGGTTTAGGTTGGACATCAGGAGGAGTTTCAGAGCAGAAAGGGCGATTAGACATTGGCAGGAGCTGCCCAGGGAGGTGATAGAGTCCCCATCCCTGGTGATGTTCAAGGAACAACTGGACGTGGCACTCAGGGCTCTGGTCTTGTTCGATCTTGTTGGCAAGGTGATCACAAGTCACAGGTTGATCACTCGATGATCCTGGAGGCCTTCCCCAACCAAAATGATTCTGCGAAAATGTATTTTCTGCACCTCTTCGCCCAAATCAGCAAAGTAATCAGCGTGTCTCTAAGGTGCTTTGCAACCTCTTAATTTCCTAAATATCCTCCGAAGGTGTCGGTGCGTTTTCTGCTCAGCCCAGCTGCTCACAGGAACTTTGATGTAGATCCTAGGAATTACACTGGGTGGAAAAGACTAACTAAGAGCAAATAGAGCCATAAGTATTTTAGGAAAGGGGGAAATGAGTAGTTTGTTCCTCTTGTGTAGGAATGTGGGAAAGTCTGTAACACTGTTTTCTACAAACAGTAGTTTAAAAATATGCTGTTACTCTTCCTTACATCATAGAAGTGTTACATTTAGTAACACTTGCTTTGTCTCTTAACATTCTGGAGGAGTTGTTCAGGCTCATGGATCTTCAGGAGTCCTGGAAGTCCAGAGGATGCTTTCATTTTTCCCTTAAACTGCAGTTTCAACTTCATTTCAGTGACATCCTTTGTGCAACAAGCAGAGCTTTAAAGGTGAAATTAGTCAGTATTTTGGTGATGTTGTTTGAAATAAGTATGAAGTGACAGGACACGGGGGAATGGCTTCCCACTGCCAGAGGGCAGGATTAGAATGGGTATTGGGAGGAAATTCTTCCCTGTGAGGGTGGGCAGGCCCTGGCACAGGGTGCCTAGAGCAGCTGTGGCTGCCCCTGGATCCCTGGCAGTGCCCAAGGCCAGGCTGGATGGGGCTTGGAGCAACCTGGGATAGTGGGAGGTGTCCCTGGTCATGGCAGGGAGTGGCACTGGATGGGCTTTGAGGGCCCTTCCAACCCAACCAGTCTGTGATTCGGTGATTTTAAGTTCCTCTGAAATCTCCCCTGTCTTGCTCCAGTACGTTCTGCTGCCATTTTGCCAGTCTAAACTAACGGCTGAGCAGCTTCCCTTCCCCTCAGACACTTGCCCCATTTTAGAAGCAGGAAGTTGATGTTGCAGAGCTGAAATGGCACCTGAAATGGCCCCGGGGGCCAGGAAATGGGGCAGGTTGCAGAAAGTCCTATTTTGGTGTTTCTGCAGAGGAGCATCCTGACACCGCCCTGCAAGAAACCAGCTCTGAAAACCAACAACCATTCAAGTGCTTGACATTTCAAATTAATCACTCCCCAGCCTGTTTCCTGCACTCCTGCTTTCAAGAGTTCGAGTGAAATGTTTTGTATTTTATTGCTCTGTGAGAGGCAGGGCAAGGGATAATTATCCAAATGAACACTTTCCACTTGCAGCCTTTGCTTTGTTCAGAACTGGGTTTTGTAATAACATTTGATTGAAGTGCAGAGGCCTTTCTGTGTTGTTTTAATTTTGTTCATCCTTCCAAGTGAGAGAATTTGTGGAAAACTGTAAAAATCTCTCACATAACACTTGGGGTTTTTTTCTGTTTGTTGCTTCTTTTTTCTCATAAGGATTTTGTTATGAGAATCCATTGATCTAAAGTTCAGCCTACTAAAACAGTGACCTGTTTTGCAAGGGTTTCATGTTCTGCAGCCACAACATCATTGCATAAATTCCTAAGATACTAAATTTTATAACTTTTTAGGAACCTTTTTTCACCATATGTTGAAGCACCTTATATAAGAGAATCTGTTCATCCAGGGAGTTAATTTGCAGGGTGTATTCCAGTGCTGTCCTCCCACTGAGAGACATCCTGGCATTAGTGGCAGATTCTTGTGAGTGCTTCAGCACAGTGATATTCTGTGCTGTGCTTACAACTGTACTTGCTCAGAAAAGCACATGGAGTCATTTCAGAAATCTTTCAGCCTTTTGGGGCACTCTGAGCAAAGTCCACAGAGGATATGGAGCAGCAGGGTCTCTCTAAATTACTGCCAGGTTCTCTTCCTCATCGCCCAAATTTCTGACAGTGAAATTTGACAGTATTATGGCAGCAATCTGTCCTAATTACAGCTCTTTAAATAGTGAAAGTTTTAAAACAGTTTAAGAGCTCCATTTTTAGAAATGCTGTGTACCTACCAACCTAAAACCAGAAAATTAACAGAAAGTGGTTTTATGTTGTGCATCGTATCAATTGAGGGAGATACTGTCTTTTTAATTGCTTTTTAATTCTTTGTATTGCTCAGTTACTTCAGACACAAGGAATGTATATCTATTTTTTGAAATCATTGCTAATTTGGAAGACAATCTATTTTTATCTGAAGCTCAGTCCAGTTAAGGCAGAGTTGTTACCTGATCCTGTTGGAATAAGGTGATTACCTTTTGTTTGGAAAAGTGTTTATTTCTTTTCATGGCTTGCTTTAAATAATTATATGACAAACAATACAGACAATTTCTAATTAAAAGAGGGAAAAATGTTGAGAGAAGCAAGTTATTTCCTGCTCTGGCGATCACTCAGGTGAAGCAGTTGGATATATATACACAATTCTTGTTTTGCTGCTCAAAATGAAAAGTAGAAAGTAATCAGAGTGGTAATTCTGCAGTCACTTTCAATAAATGTCTTCTTAGACTAAAGAGGCTCATTGGTCAACTTTGTTAGCTGGGCTTATCAGAGGAAATGTGACGTTTTTATTATTCTAAGGGAGAGGTTTAATTTTGTGACATTTCCTCTTTCATTTCTTCCCAAGATCTTTCTACTCCCTTTGGTCCTGTAAAAGCCATAAAAGATTCGATAATGAAAACCATAAACTCTTACTAATTCCAACAGAATCAATGCCCGGACCACCTAAATTCTAACAGCGCAAGACGTATATTGGTTTTCAGAACACATTGCAGTTTTATTACACTGTAGAAGAGATGGGGTTTTCTTTTCCAGATTCAAAGTTTCTCGACATTGAAAGTTTGCCTTTTCAGTTATTTATGCTATCACTCACAGTTCCACATGCTTTCATAGAATCTCAGAATAGTTTGGGTTGAAAGGGACCTTGAAGATCATCCAGTTCCACCCCTTGCCATGGGCAGGGACATCTTCCACTAGACCAGGTTGCTCCAAGCCCTGTCCAGCCTTGCTTTGAATAGTCTTACAAGACTAATTCTGTCTTGACAATGCATGCCTACATATCTCCCTAAATCTGCCACTTTCTGTCATTTCAGAGTTGGTTTTGTTGGTGAATCTCTTCAATATGTATGAACTCAGTAAATTATCTTTTGTCTTTAATTACTTTTCTGCCTCATTGTAGGTGCGTATAGCTGCAAAATTCATCACTCATGCACCCCCTGGAGAGTTCAATGAAGTATTCAATGGTAAGTAGTTAAAGAAAAAATGATCTGTGGTGTTTCCTTCACATTTTATCTGTTATAAAAATCTAAGGCTGTGTCACACCATACTGCTTTTAAGGTTAAGTGGTGTGAGAAAGCATGCAGTCCTTCTGGACTACTTCCGCTTAATGAAATGATTTAATCATGTTAATGTTTGCATTTGTACAGTTGAAAATATAATGCATAAAGAGAAAAAATTGATCAAAAAATCCAGTAGCCCACCTGAAACCTTTCTTCTCCAGATGTCCGGTTATTGCTTAACAATGACAATCTTCTCAGGGAAGGAGCAGCACAGTAAGTACTAAGATTTCAAACAAAAGTCAAATTACCATCAGAGATACTTCTGTTCTGTTATACCCATCATTCTGTGGCAAAGAAAACCATTTGCTGTATTCAGAGTAATCTTCTGTCATTCCTTACCCCACCTAACAAAATGCATAATGAAAGGTGTGGATGATTCTTTTTAAAAGCCCTAAATTGGAATTTGTGCTGTATAAAACTGACAGGAAGGCACTCTGCCAAAGAGTTTAAATCTGCAGCAGCAGAAATGTCTGATGATGTTGAATCATCTGATTTATAAAGTAAGTGAAGCCTGAAATACTAAGTAATCCATTGCCTAAGTTGAGAAAAAGAACTGCCCTCAATAAAAAGTTTTCAAAATATGTTGTTTACTTCCACAGCTTCATCAGAAGGTGCTTAAAGACTACACATACAAGCTTTTTGATGCTAAGATTTTATTTCCAGCTAGGTGATGTGTCAGTCAGCAAGGCTTTACATAAGAAAATTGTTATAAATATTCATCTACTAATTTGTTTACCTTGCTGCTGTCTAAATTGTAGCTGGGGTGTTGCTGTTTTGCCTTGGTCTGCTCATATTCCCCCAGGCTGCCTGCTGTTCTACTTTTGAACTCTATATTTTCCTGGTCATCACTAAATAAACCTACTTTTAGACCTGGTGTTTATAGCCATCTACAGCAAAAGGTATTGGAAAATCCTTCAGCAGTGCTCATGTGTATTATTTGCCCAATTTAAGTTGATGTTTGCTGTAGTATAATCACATAGCATACTTATCTTGAGTCAAAATAAATGTGCATGTACAGCTAAAGTTCATGTTCTTTTAATCCACCACAGTGCATTTGCACAGTACAACATGGATCAGTTCACTCCGGTGAAGATAGAAGGGTACGATGATCAGGTAAGAGGAAACTTTGTACACTTGAGGTTTGTATTACTGCACTGTGAAAAAGCCATAAAAATGTTGTTTCATCAAGGTGTTGACTCACAAGTCAACGTCACCTTCAGCTGACTCACTCATTCTGCTCACCAAGTACCACCTCTCCTCCTTCCCCCACACACCATTATAATGCCAAACTTACTTCTATAAGAACAAAGCATAAGCAAAATATTCTCTTAAAGTCTATCTTGTACTACTTAGTAAGTCCAATACGTTGTTCCTTAAAGCTCCATGCTGAAGTCACTGGAATTTTACTTAAGAGTGTGAGTGATTAAAGATTACTGTCTATTTAAAGCTCACTTGCAAATCCTTATGTTGCTACTTGCTTACAGTTCCTATTGACAATTGATAGTAGATTCTTAATAGTTTGTTTTATTTTCTGCAATTTTAATCCATTCCCAGCTACCCTAATAAACAAACTGTTATCTTTGTTTATACCAATTCATTGATTTGGTTTAATGATTATACCTAATACTACCGAGTCTATGCCAGCAAACAAGTTGTTTGGTTTTGGTTTTTGGTTTTTTTTTAACTTTTTTTTTAGAACAAACAGCAAGTCATAGAGAAGCCAGAAAGCTGCCTGACCATCTGCTCTGTTCTCTGAGCCACGCTCTGACCCAGCTTTTCTGGTGTCCCAGATATGTTTATGGGAGGCAGATATTAAGAGGGCTGCTAATAGAAATAGCATTGATGAGAAAGTTACAGTACAACCTGCAAACGAAAAAAACCCATCCCAATTAAGCCAATATTTGGGAAGGCAGATAATTATGGTGAAAAAGAAAAGGGGAGGGAATGTGCAAAGCTGCTTTGCTGTCTGCCTTAGCTGGTGTATTTTAGAAGTAGTCACATTTATATACCCTTCTTGCCCAGAAGTAGATCTATTGCAACATGGAACATGGCAATAAATGGTAGATTCCAGAGTAAAATTCTCTGTTTCCTTTAGAAATGAAGGAAAGCAGCTAATATAACTTTAAAAGCGAAGCAGCTAATATAACTTTAAAAGCAAAGCAGTATCCTTACTGCTTATATTGTAAGGATACCCAATTTTAAGCTAATTATATGCATTATTATATAGTTCAGCAAGTGCAGTATTACTGTGGAGAGCAGAGAGTTACCTTCAGCCTCAGAACAACTATTATGAGTTTAATAATTACAGAAAATAGTTGGTTTTCTTTATGTGATCTTATAGTTCAATGAAAGAACCTATTGTTACACTGCTATGCAAGTAGGGAAAAATAAAAAATAACACATCTGTAGCAACCTAAACTTATCATCATTTCAACTTCTTTTGCAGGTCTTAATCACAGAACATGGTGATCTGGGCAATGGCAGATTTTTAGACCCAAGAAACAAACTTTCTTTTAAGTTTGATCACTTAAGGAAAGAAGCAAGTGATCCCCAGCCCGAGGACACAGAGTCGGCTTTAAAACAGTGGAGAGATGCCTGTGACAGTGCATTGAGAGCCTACGTCAAAGATCACTACCCCAATGGCTTCTGCACTGTTGAGTATCCATCTTGTTTAAGTGTATGGCTCCAAGTCAGTCTGCCCTAGAGTGGACTCTGCTGGGCAGAGCTGTTGGAATTCTCCATCCTCACTAGCATTTTGGCTAACTTTGGAATGAGAGGTTCCAAAGATGGTGCAACTATCTTGGTATGCACACAGTGGTAAAGATGGATTATACCTTTTTCATAGTCATAACTGCCAAGCACCTTCACACCTACAGGTAATAAAATGCCTGCCAGGGGAGGTGTTGGACAGTGTAACTCATGGTGCATGTTCCCAGTGAGGTACCACCACAGCTGCCAAGAACAAAGATAAGAATGTCTTTCCTTAGCTCTTGGGCCTTTTTAACTCTTTTTCTAAATACAGGTTTATGGTAAATCTATAGATGGACAGCAGACAATTATTGCCTGTATTGAGAGCCACCAGTTTCAGCCCAAAAACTTCTGGTAAGACTATTTCAACATAGTGTCTTTTCTTCCTTTGCCTGGTTCCTCAACCCATCCTCTGACACAGTCCAAAGGACACGGAGTTTTGGGCTTCCCAAGAAGTTCTTTTCCTTCTGTAGTGTTTTCCTGGCAGCCCCCTTGGCACTTATCAAAACCTTCCTGTGGCCTATCCAGATGAAAAGGCATTAGCAGAGCTGGATAGATACCCCTTTACACCTCTGGAGCACAAGTGCACTGGAGCTGCATTGCATTTAGCCAGGCTGCAGAAATTTGACTCAATGCCATCTAAAGCACTAAATCCCATGTAGTATTGGTGATAAGACAACATCAGAAACAACTTACTCTTGTTAGTTTGGTTCTTTTTGCTGTTAGAGCTTCTTGGAAATATATTTTCATGCTTTGATTGATTTAGGAACGGGCGTTGGAGATCAGAATGGAAGTTTACCATCACACCACCAACAGCTCAAGTGGCTGCAGTGCTCAAAATCCAGGTGAGTTACTTTTCCTGGCAGTAACAGGAGAAGCTGCATTGTGCTTCTTTTACACAAATGTATTTGGCTCAGAATGAGATGCTGAATTGCAGCAGAGATGTCCTTCTCAAGTCAGGATGCTATTAAACAAAACAATTCAAGAAATTAGTTCTTAAATCTAGTATGTCAGGAATAGTCTCAGATACGGCCTGTGGTTTATTATGTAGCATTACCCTATAGGCCTCCACTTCGCTTCAGTTTATAGGGCTAAAACCTCTACCTTGAATCTTTTATAATTGCTCTTATCTCAGCTCTAGACTGAGTTACTGCATTAACATAATCTTGAACAGTCTTGAAAAAGAATGAAACCTTTTAGAAAATCCATCCTGCTTTTAGTCTCCACGTAAGCAGAGAAGACTGGCACAATGCTCTGTTGTGCCAGTTTAGTAGCATTTGGGGGCTCAGGAATTCTGGAGTGAATGGTCATGATAAAACCTGCATTCTCTCTCTTTGTCCAGGTCCATTACTATGAGGATGGCAATGTCCAGCTGGTTAGCCACAAAGACATTCAGGACTCTGTACAGGTGTCAGTAAGTATGCTAAAAGATCTTTATGATAAGCAACCGTTTTATTCCTTAAACAGCTCATGAGGCATACACTGCTATGCCTGCAGTCCTTAGACTTGAAAGTAATTTTAGGGTGAACATCCAATGTAGTGTTTAGAGTCACATAGGAATCCAAGATTCTCAATTGCTTAAAATTCAGTCTTGTTAGAAAGTCTCTATTGGAAACCTTTTCTTGGAAGTTTGGGTTAAAGAGGACAGAATATGCTTTTCTATCTCTGTGCATGGGAAAGGAACAGTAAGAGACATACACTCAGGGAAAATAAGAAATCCTCTAGTGCAGTAGAGGGAGCAACAGCTGCAAAATGACTCATTGTACCATCAAGGTGTACATCCCTTTTGCTCACTAGGGTGCAGCCCTGTTCCAGTTTGGAGCACAAGCTCTACCCAGTACACAGTAAGTGAAAGGAACCCAGCTACAACCACGAGACACAAGCTGATGATGTTACCCACTTTATCTGTACTCAGCCTATCATTTGAGAAAAAATCTATTGTGTAGTTTATGTAAGTTGGTCTTAAACATATAAGCATTTTTTTTCTCCTTTGCAGAGTGATGTCCAAACTGCTAAGGAGTTTATTAAGATCATAGAAAATGCAGAAAACGAGTATCAGGTAAGATCAGTGGTAGGTGAATAAACTGTAGAATTGTATCAGTCTCCATTTGCAGTTAATGGAAACATGGAAAACTGACCTCTGGTTCTATTTCTGGCTGAATCTGGTATTGACTGTAAGAATTACTTAGAAAAGGGCAGTAGTATTTGTTTAAACGATATAAAGCTGTAAAGTTATAAAGTTGTGTTGTAATTAACTGTCAAGTTAATGGTTTTTTTAAAGGGTTACAAATGATACCTGAGACAAGCATGGGAGGGGAGGGGAGTGGATGAGTCGGTGTATTTTCCTCTGTGACAGTTAAAAATACTGAGGAGGAAATTAGTGCAACAGCTTTTACATCGTCCCAGCTGTGTGCAAGGAGACGCAAAAGAGAGAAGTCAGTGAGAGACCTCAGGAGATGCTGCTGCAGTACAGGGGAGGTGAACACAAACCCTTTGACTTGCACACACACTGGTGACTGCATTATTAATTTAGTTAATAGTGCGCCTTACACCTTATAGAAAGGAGTGTGAGGCTTTAGCACTGAGTGATCTTTCTCGTAGTGGTTTATGAGTTCCCTAACCAAATCTGCTTGCCCTTGCAGACAGCAATCAGTGAAAACTACCAGACCATGTCAGACACCACTTTCAAAGCCTTACGCCGGCAGCTGCCCGTCACCCGCACCAAGATCGACTGGAACAAAATCCTCAGCTACAAGATTGGCAAAGAAATGCAGAATGCTTAATGCAGAAACAAGGAGGCATATGAAACGTTCGTGTGCAAAAAAACAAATGTGGTCCTATGCCAAGTAGATGGTTTCTAAACCAGAGCAGCATTTTTAGGGCTTTCGAAGTTAACAGATTTTCTAGCCTGAGAGGGAACTGTGGAACAAATAGTTGTCTTTGTGTTTTGTGTTTCCTGCCATATAAACTTCCTGCTGTAGCTGCATTTAATAGGTCATTTAAATTCAGCCATTCATGACTCAGAAGTATAGCTGTTTTCAGTCACTGGCTGGAAAACTTCCTAGCTGGAAAAGCCCTATTATTACCCCAGCTGAGGGTGCAGAGCGTTCCCTTCACCTGTATGCAGTAAGTTTGTCAAGCCTGCCAAGAGCTCATGGCACTGCAAGACACAGCAAGTGCAAGACAGTGAGTCTTCATGTACCCTTATTCCCAACTTCCACAAAGCAGATGCCTGCAGGCTTAGATTTTACTGTAGAAAATGAGTTTACAGGATCCTTTACAGAATTCCCTACTCACCCAGCTCTTCCAGGGACGTAACTTTTTTTTAATCTGAAGATTTGAGCCATGTTCCCTAAAAGTGAACATCTTTGTCCTCCCCTCCCTTGTGTATGTATGGTTACCAGACATCTGCATTTTTACAGAACTACAAGGTGAGTCACTGCTGATCTACAAGGGCTGGGATGGTGGTTAAAAATGCAAATGTCTACAGAATAATAGGTATGTTGTGCTTTAATGCTTTGTGGCAGGTTCATAGATTTGTATCACAGGTGTATGGATGGATAGTGTACAAAATAAATAAACTTGCACCAAAGTGAGAGAAAAAATCCTTTCCATTTGTCTCAGTTTTGGACAGTTTCTTGTTATGCTTAGAGGGGATTTTGGAATGCATCTCTTTCACGTGCTTGCTCTGCATTACTTTTTTCCCCCCTTCTAACATCAAAACTAGCAGTACAGTATCTCTGAAGGGGACGATAAGAGATACACATTCTCAGTCCTTGGAACTACTAGTGAACCTCCTCTGGTGAGCTCCCTTTGCTTTGTTTGCACTTGGTTATCACTGGTCGCCTTGCAGGTTCTGTTTTTTAAATTGGCTCATATCTTCCTGTTTTTAAATACACGAAGGGAAAAGGGTCGGGAAGAGAGGGATAGGGTTGCCTGTGCATTACACTTCAGGTTTTGCACAGTAATACCACAAAGTGTTTATCCTCTGTGAGTTTTATCTAAATAAAATGTATTTGTATTTGCTGCTGAGACTGACCATTCATCCCTCAGGCGTCCTCTGTATCAACTAGTCTAGTGCAAATACACCAGTCTTTGTTTAAAGCCATTTGTGTATGTTCTTTCATGGTCTCACTCCTGTTAATTCCTGAAGGCTAGGAAGTGGTGGAGTCACCAACCCTGAAAGTGTTCAAAAAGGTGAATGTGGTACTGTACTTGAGGACATGGTTTAGTGGTTGGACTTTGATGATCTCAAAGGTCTTTTCCAACCTTAACAATTCCATGATTAAGGCAGGGATGGTACCACTCCAAATGCATGGGTGACGCTCCCACCCTGGTACACAGATGTGGGAACTGCAGTGCTGAGCTTCCAAACTCAAACAGTCAGAGAGCTTTAATGCAGCTCTTCCCCGGAAAAAATATGCAGCAAGGAGGTAATCCCTCTCATGCTCTGTGTCTTACTGTAACACCTACCTCAGGCACTCCTGGTCATATCCTACACGGGACAGAACAGGGCTGTTTGGAGGGTTTGCACAGAGCTGTGCACAGAGCTACCAAGGACAGTTTATTATTTCCTCCCTGCAGCAGCACCCAGGGGAGATAAAAGGTTGTGTTGACCTCAGGTGCTGTGAGCTGTGCCTCTGGACACATGCAGTAAATCACTGCAGTGATTCCAAGAATGGGAAGCTGAAGCAGGGCCCGAGATAACACAGTTTTTATCTGCCTTAAGACCAGTCTTCTGCTCCTTGGTTATACTGAAAATAGTTCCCTGCCGGTGTTCCAGACTTAAGAGCGTTTCTATCTCTTTGTCCTTCTCCAAATCTTTGGCTAATCATCCTTTAGACTGACTTGTTTCCTGCCCGCCTCCTGGCCCTTCTTCCCCCCAGGCTTCTCTTCAGCGGGCTCCGCTATCTCTGTCCCAGCCCCTCCATGCCCCGGGGCCAGGCGGGCGGGCTCACGCCTGCTCAGCCCCTTTCACTTTCGTTCCTTCTGGGGCGCCCAGCCCGGCCCAGCCCGGCCCAGCCCAGCCCAGCCCGGCTTAACCTGGCGCGCCTCGACGGGGCACATCTCGGCACGGCTCTGTTCCGCTGGACCATGGCGCCCTACATCGCGCGGAAGGGCAGAGAGTGGGGAGATCAATTTGTGCAGTTCCTGCAGGCTCACTGCAGCCCTGTCCCGACCTGCTCCAGAGGCTGCATGGCTCCAGCAGTGCCCACCACACAGGGACTGGGTAAGCTGGGAAGCTCCTGCCTGGCCCTTCCCACAGAAGCTGCTTCCCAGCTCTTCCGCAAGCACAGAGTGCTGAGCCCTGATCCTCCACCGGCAGCTGAAGCAAGAGGGGCTGGGGGCCAGGCAAGTCTCCACCCTGCAGCACAAGGCCCTGAGCCCCAGGCAGGAGCCTGGAGCAGCGAGGGGCACGAAGGAGAGCCAGAACACGCCAGCAAAGTTACAATTACTAAAATACCGGTTTGCATTTATTCTCCCAATAACTTGGTTTCCTGCTGCCAAGTCGGTGACCAAGGCAGACTCGGAGGCAGCGATACCGGCAGAGCTGGGCACACATCCTGGGAGGAGAGCTCCTGGCAGCAGCTGAGCCCAGCTCTGCTCACAGACGGGCTAAAGCTGCCCGGGCAAGTCTGTAACGCTGGTGTGTGCTGCCTGCACGGCCAAGGAGAGCAGGCAGAGCACACCGAGAGCCTGGCACACCCCACACGTGAGCTGCGGCCACCACCTCCTGCTTCTGTGGCACCTGCCCAGAGCTGGGGAAGGAGAGCGAACACCGCAGCAATTCCCATGGGAAAGGCAAAACCAGGGAGCTCAGTACGGTACAAAAGGGGGTGAACTTGGGGAGCAAGACAAGCACCCGGCAGAGCAGCAGGTCCTGAAGGCACTGGCCCCTCACGGCCCCGGAACATCACAGGGACACCCCGCGAGCGTGGGTGGCAGCTCTGGTGCAAAGGGTTCAGGGCAGGTGGTGGCACCACGAGGTCCTGCTCGGGCTGTGTGCCAGCACTCCCTCCCCGGGCAGGGCAGCCAGGTGCCGCTGCAGGTGCCAGCTGGGGCCGCTCACAGCAGCGGGCAGCCTCTGCGCTTCTTGTTCTTCCGGACCTGCAGGCCAGCGCGGGTGGCCATCTCGAACACCTCCCGCACCCCCTCCTTCGTCTTGGCCGAGCACTCAAGGTAGCCAAAGGCGTTGATTCTGTTGGCCATGTCCCTCCCCTCCTCTGGCTTCACCGGCTCCTAGGAAGCAGTAAGAACAGGGTTTGGAAACATTGCCAGAACACAACAGCAACTGCCCCTGGGGCATGCAGCCCTTCCAGCTGGGATCTGGGATGAGCAGAGGTGGGTTGCTGGCTGGGGGACCCAGGGCTGTCCCCACCTGCTTCATCTTGGCCAGCTCCCGCCGCGTGTGCTCATCGTTCCGCAGGTCCTTCTTGTTCCCCACCAGGATGATGGGAACATTGGGGCAGAAGTGCTTCACCTCTGGCGTCCACTTCTCAGGGATGTTCTCTGCAACAAGCACACATGGAATCCTGTGAGCTGAGGGGCTGCTACCCCACAGCCTCCTCACAGAAACCAGCCCCAAGCTTTCCCTGTTGGAGCAGGAAGAGCTCTCCCACAGCACCCTCCTCTCTCACCACCTCCACCCAGTCAGCAAGTTCCCAGCATTTCCCTGAAGAGCACACAAAATCAGAGGATGAAGGGAAAACCCTGGCATCCTCGAGGAGAAGCATGGGGGCTTCCCAGACCTCAGGGAGTTCAGTAGCTGCATCCAGATCCCCCCTCAACCCCCGGTCCCTACCGAGGCTATCCGGGCTGTCGATGGAGAAGCACATGAGGATTACATCTGTGTCCGGGTACGAGAGGGGTCGCAGCCTGTCATAGTCCTCCTGTCCTGCTGTGTCCCATAGGGCCAGCTCCACCTGAGAGGGGACAGGGACAGGGCTCAGTGGCTCTGCAAGCCAGGAGTGACAGATTTATCTTCCTCAGGTATAGCTTGCTCTTCTTCAAACTGGGCAGTTTCAGGGTGACCCAGAAATGCTGGAGCCGTGGGGCTCCTCTGTGCAGGTGCATCCTAGCACACAGACCAATCCCAGCAACAGCACTGGGCGGTGGCACGGCCAGCATGGGACCATGGAGCAAGGGAATGGCAATTTACCTGCTTCCCATCCACCTCGATGTCAGCAATGTAGTTCTCGAACACGGTGGGCACGTAGACCTCAGGGAACTGGTCCTTGCTGAAGACGATCAGCAGACATGTCTTTCCGCAGGCACCATCTCCCACAATCACCAGCTTCTTCCTGATGGCCGCCATCGCTGTGGGGACAGGAGCAGGTGAGCAGAACAGAGCAGCACGGGCAGTTCATGCTCCTGGCCCCTCAAATTCCTGTGCATGACCAGACACAAGCACCTGGGCACATCCCACTGTGAGCAGCCAGTGAGAGACAGGACAGAGGCTCCCCCAACCTTCTGCCAGACCCCTCTCCAGCTCCCCCACGTCAGCTCACAGGCACCGCAAGAACTGCTCTGACTGGAACCATTCACACCCAGCACTGCTGCTGTGGCTGGGAGAACCCTCCCAGCTGTGGTCAGTGCCGGTGGCTGCACGCAGGGACCTTGTGCGAGGTGATAAACCACTCTGCCCTCCCCAGACATCCAACCCTCCCTGGCTTTGCTGTGCCACCACCCAAGTAACGAGGATTTCAGACAACTTCGGAGTTCCACGCACATGCTGGGTTTATTTTAAATTATAAATTCTTCAGGGCAGAGACTGTGCTCCGGGTTTCACCCGGCACACTCACCAGCCCCCAAATAACCCGGTCAGCAGCTGGAACGCATCGAGCCAAGCTCTCAGAGGTCTGGGCAAGCAGGACCTGTGTGCCTGGCACCCGGCACCAGGCTGGCCCCATCCCAGCCCGTCTGACAAAAGAGCCTTTGCCACGGAACCAAGAGAGCCGGCACTGGCCCTGGCGGCAGGAGAAGCTGCCAGTCATCACTCAGCATACAGAGCTGAAAGCCATGACAAAGCAGGCCGCTTTCTGCCCCAGGGGAAAAGGATGCAGTTCTGCAAGGAAAACTGTGCCTTTGCATCCCTCAGTTTCAAAAGAGGTTTACAGCCGAGCCTGGGACAATGCCACAAAACGCCTGGCACAGCATCTGAATGAGGCATGAGAAAATCACCCAACCTTGTGACCAAAATCTCTTTTCCATCCCCAGATTCCCAGTCCAAAGAGCCTGACCCACTCCTTGCACGCCTTCCGCTTCCAGATGGACACCAGGATCTGCCCGTGCCCAGTCTGCAGACGCTGGATTGAAACCAAAACCAACCAGAGTGGCTGTGCCCACACAGTGCCCTGTGAGGGGCACAGCAGACGCCCCACACTGAGCCCAGTCACCGCACCCAGAGCTCCTTCCCACGGCCTCCAATGTCCTCCCTGACCCAGGATGGCTCCAGGCCTCAGCAGCTCCCCAGCCCGGCATGATGCCGAGTGGTGACTCAGAGGGCAGAGGCACTGTCCCCACCCAAAATCTCAGCACAATTCATTCCATTACTCAGGAGAGCCATCCAGAAATAGCCCATTACTAATCCAGAGCTGGTGTGCAAAGGAGAGCAGGGCAAGGAGGCCGGAAGAGCTGTGAGCCTCGGGGGCCAGCTGGGTGCCCCCATCCATGCCCTGGACCCAGCAGCTGGCACAGCACCAACAGCAGATGCCAGCAGCTCTCTGTTCCAGCAGAGATGAGCTTCTTTGCCAGGGGATGCTCTGTTGCTCAGCAGGATGAGGCCAGTCCCTAGCATGAGGACTCTGATGCAAAGGTCTTTGCACTGTTGCCAGATTATGAGCCGAATAAAAGAGTGGAAAACATGAAGACAATTTCATGAAGACAAACAGGACAATCCGAAGTACAAATGCAGAAGAATTAATTGAAAGCAGCCCTGAGGACTTGAGGGTGCTGGTGGATGAGAAGCTCAACAGAACACAGCCCAGAAACATCCCTGTGTGCTGGGCTGAGCCCCCAGCGTGGGCAGCAGGGGAGAGGGGATTCTGCCCCTCCTCCCCGCTCAGGTGAGAGCCCACCTGCAGAGCTGCCCCAGCCCTGGGACCAGCACAGGGAGAACAGAGTTGTATGGAGCTGGAGCCCCTCTGCTCTAGAGCCAGCCTGGGAGAGCTGGGGGTCTTCGGGCTGGAGAAGAGAAGGCTCTGGGGAGGCTTTAGAGCCCCTTCCAGAAGAGATTCTTTCCTGAGAGGATGGTGAGGCCCTGGCACAGGGTGCCCAGAGCAACTGTGGTTGCCACCTCCCTGGAAGTGTCCAAGACTAGGTTGGATGGGGCTTGGAGCAGCCTGGGACAGTGGGAGGTGTCCCTGCCCATGGCAGGGGTGGAATGGGATGAGCTTTAAGGTCCCTTCCAACCCAAACCATTCTGGAATTCTATGATAATCTGAGGACAACTTTACTGCAACTGCCATCAGGCCAAATGATTCAAGGCACAGTCATCCACGACAGATGTGGAAACTGAGATTTTAAACTCTGCCCAGTGTCAACCACCCCAAATTACAGCCAAGGCTGCCCAGCCCACAGTGGCAATCCAAACTGGCAGCTCTCGGGTACGAGCAGCACTCACACAGCCCCACTGGAGATTCCTCCTGCTCATCCGTGGAGATAACAAAGGGAGCAGCAACCGTGTGCCAGCATTTCCCACTGCCAGACCCCACAGGGCTCCCGTGCCCATCCCTGCACCCGCTGCTGTGGGCAGCCTGGGCCCACACAGGGGTGGCTGTGGGTTTAGTCTGTGCCACCACTGCCAGCACCAGCTGAATCCTGAGCAGGCATCTCGTTCAGCTCCCCAAAAAGCTGCAACATGACCCCAAATTGCTCTGTTCTACTTTCCAAGCAGCTATTCTAAAGCCATCACCATAAAATCAGCCAGGCTTCAGGGCAGCCCTTGTGTTACTGGTCTCTCCCAGCTTCTGCCTCAAAATGTGAAGTTCCTGCTGAGCAGGATATGGGGAATTCCTCTGGCAGCAGGATATGTCCATCATCCAGTGTCTGCTACGGGGACCCAGGAATAGCAGAGAAAGATGTTAACACTTTGAAGGATTCCAACCAGGCACAGAAATCTTTCAGTGAAGCTCCTTGGCCAGACTCGACTTCCTAGAGGTAACAGAGGGGTTTTGTTCTAAAGCAGAAATTCCCAAGCACTGCTGACGGCCCCACCCCAGTCAGACCGGTCACACCAGGGATCACAGCCCTGGCCAGAGGCACAGCTCTGAAGTCTGGGCAGGGTTGGGGGGGAAGGAGGTGTGCTGGGAGCAGCCCCTTAGCAGAGACACCCCTCCACAGGGACACCCCCAGTGCTGTGGGGCAGTTCCACTACAGAAATGGTTTGAGCACTTTGGACTCACTGGTACAATGATAAAGTAAGTAGACTTCCAAATTAAAACCCCGCAGGAATGCCCACTGTGGGGAATTTCATTTGCTGAGACACCTAAACCATGGCCAAGGTAGTACAGGACAAGTGTCTTCTGGCCAGAGGGACTCTGCTACAGAATCATAGAATCATTAAGGTTGAAAGGCAGAAAAAATTTCCAAAAAGGGCTGGAGGCAAACAGCGATGCAGAAATGCAATGGGCAGGGCAGAGCCTGGGCTCCGGGGCAGATCACAGCTCGAGACCATCCAAGTGGTGCTTTGGCAAAGCAGCACCTGTAATTTCAGGCTCATCCAGCTCCTGGGCTGGCCGAGCTGCACAGTTTGTGCAGCACAGACCAGTCCCCAGCCCTTTCCCAGGCCAACAGCCATCACTGACACCCAGGGCTGACCCACACCCACCAGTGCCACCAGCTCCCACTGCTCCTGGCTCGCTTGCCTCCGCTGCCAAAACTACCCAGCACCAAGGAAAATGTATTTACCACTGAGAGAGCTGCCTGAAACCTTCCTCATACCTCCAGACCTGCCATATCCAAACAACAAGTGATCATCAAAACAGGAGCTCAACCCAGTGCTCAAGTTTAGACCTTACCCTTTTTTGTGGAGATATTCTTTGGGCACAACCCAGCAGGCTGGGCTTAACGCACACCCCAGCAAAGGGCAACTGTCCAGACCTGGACCCGGAGCAGAGCGTCCAGGCTGGCTTGTTTTCATTGCTAAATCCCACAAAAAACATCCACAAGCAAAACAGAGAAAGGAACTTGGAACAGAAGAATTTGAAAGCCTAAACAAAGCTCAAACTGCAAGTGTTTGAGCTTTGTGGGAAAAGCTGCCTGCCCTTACCTCCTTTTCCAAAGGACATCATGCCATGTTCTTATTTTACCTCCTGCAGTAGTGACAGCCTTCCCAGCCTCACGGTAGGGCAAGTGTCTTGCTGAAAGCTCCAAATAACATGCCACAATCTCAGCAGATGCCTGTACTTGTGCAACGCCTGACTGCCCCAGCGCCGATCAATATCTGCTAATACAATTCCTTACTTTTCATGTCAATACGCCTCTCCAGTGCAAACGGCAAGTTGGGAGGTGAGCCTGGTTAAATGCTCCCGATAACCTGTTGGAAGATAGTGACTTGGCTTATTTTCCACTTATATGTTTCCCTGGAGAAGCTGTAGCTGTCAGGAACATGGATTCAAGCGAAAGTCCACAAAATCTCATGCAGTCTCTACCCGAGCTGAGGAGGGCGAGCAGGACATAAACCGAAACTGTTTGGACACCAAAAGCACTTGGCAAAATAGAAACAAAATGCAACTGGTCTCCATGACACACAGCCAGCCAAACCGCTACCTCCAGTCTCCAGTCTCCCGGCTGGAACACTTCCCCAGGGATGTTAGCTTGGGGGGCTCAGCCAGGCCCCTGCTCCCAGCCCACCCCACGCAGATGCACCCTGGGGATCACACCCCTGTTATCACAGGGGTGTTGAGAGGCTGGGGCTGGGTTTAGGGGGGTTGGCGGCCACTCAGAGACTTGGCTGCCAGACTGCTAGCGCTGGAAAAGGCCACACAGTCATGCTTTTGGAATGCTCCCCTGCTCCTAAGACATTACACAATTATTTCCCCTCCCCGCAAGCCCCCCTAATATAAATGTTTAAGAATGAGCTCAGCAGTAAGCAAGAGGAACTTTTTTTCCTTTTTCTGAAGAAAACACAGAGCAGCTACTCCGTGAGCAAGGCTGTGCACGGGGACACTGTTGGAGTGGGAGCTGTGGGGAAGGATGTGGGATGGGACAGCAGCCCCCAGGCTCTCATTCCAGGTCAGACACTGCCTGGGAGACAACTGAAAGTTGGGACCCATAGCCCAAGGCACCCTCAAGGGATGACAACCTGCAGTAACTGAGGTGCAGCTGATCCATCCCTCACCACACTCAGGGACCCCCACCCCACCCCAGGCACACCCACCCACCCAGCCGGGCCGGGCCCATGCCCCATTCCCCCAGCAGTGCTCGGACCCCGCCCCTGCACTGAGCCCAGACTCCACCTTTCAGCCTACACCTCACCAGAACCGGTAACCCCCACATCCCATCAGTAGCCCCAGAACTCAGTCTCTCCAAACCCTACCAGCCAAACCTGATCCCAGTTCGCCCCAGCACCACCAGTAACCACAAAGCCCCGTTTTCCCAGACTCCGCCGGTAACTCAGACCCCATCACAACCAGTAATCCAGACCTCGGTTCCCCCAGATCCCAGCTCTGACCCCACTCCTTACCAATACCCCCCACCCCACCAGTGTCCGCACTCCGCAGCTGCCCCCCTCCAGCACGGATCGCCGGCAGTGCC
>VZTN01019504.1:9677-86729 GCA_013400515.1 Erpornis zantholeuca | reverse complement strand
GGTCCTTGCCCGCCCCGCGGCTGGGGCTGCGCCGTGCTCGGGGATTCGGACCCCGTGGGGCCCTGCCCGGCCAGCGGCTCCGGGGGTGGGCTCGTCACGGGTGCTATTTTGCCAGCACTGCTGCGAAGCTACTCGCCTTTGTGGCAGGCAAAGCACCGCTGGAGAGACCCCAGATTCTGCAGTCAAGGATGCTCCTTTACCCTGGAAGGGGCCGTGGATCCCAATTGCTGCTGCCTTCAGCACAAGCTGTCCCTGCGGCCAAAGCCTTGAGCAGGACAGGATGGGATGGGGGCTTTCCTCTTCCTCTGTTTCCTCCCTCCGTGCTGTAGCTCCACCCGGGATGGGTTTGCCTCTGGCCAGCACCGGGCTGGAGTAGAGCAGTGGCACTGAGGGCCGGCTTCCCCATGGGACAGCTTAAGGAGCACAGGGTGAGATGGTTCCATCGCCACGAGCAGAGGTTCAGTGGCCCACAGGAGAGCGTGAGCTGTACCAGTCCCATTCTGGAGCCATGAGTTTGTCGATGCCGTGGTGCCAAGGCAGGGAAGCAGGAGTGTCCTCCTCCTGCTCATCAGCCATCCCTTTTGCCGCAGGGAGAGGCCTGGGGGGCTGCTCAGTGTGTGGGTGCCCTTTACCTGGAAGAGCTCATCTGTGCTGGGACAGCCACACCCCAGCAAAGAGCCCACACAGGTGAGATGTTATGGATGATGGCCCATGCCCACATGTGCCTACATGGACCCACAAAGAGGAACCATCATCTCTTGACACACTGATTGCAACTGAGATTGACAGTCTGAGGGATTGAGGAATTTGACAGTTACGTCAGGTCGCAGCTCAGACCCAAAAGCAGCTAAAAAACATTAATGAAAAATTCCACAAAATTCCAAACAGCACATAGCAGGATGGAGAATACTGAAATGTTCAATCAAAATTAAGTGTTTTGACATGCCAGAATACCACTCTTCATTTCACACTGACATTCCAGGCTGAAAAATCTGAAGTCAGACCAAACATTTGTAGCTGTAATCTGACGACACTGGAGGTTGATAACTGTCAAAACAGCAATTTCTGTGGAGCTGGGTTTTCTAATGGGAGTTTGGGCATGAATGGGAGCTCTGAGTGCCTCTGCCAGCATGGAGCACTGGGAGGCACCTTGTCCTCGTGCTGCCCTGAGCCACATGTGCTCTCCTGGCCGCCAGTGCGGCTCCTTCCGCTCAGCTCGGTGGCTTCCCTTTGGAGTGTGGCATGGACAGTGTGGGTTGCATTATTGATAACACTGTGATTTATTTATGCTTCCTTGGCTATAGCAAACAGCTCAGCCTTTCTGAGCTAAATATATCTTGCACTGGGAGTGGGCTGCTGTCCTCTGTGGGATGGAGTGGCCAGTGGAGTGCTTGGTTTTTGGTCCAGCTGAGAGGTTTAGGGATGCTTCCTTGAAACCTCACATGGCCCGGAGGGTCCCATGGGCAGGAGCTGGGGATGGGCTCCCCCAGAGGAGCTCTGGTGTGTGCTGTGGAGCTCGGGCCTGGTGCCTGGCAGCTGGGCTGTGCTCTCTGCATGAAGTGGGACCCAGAGCTGGAGCAGCAGCCAGGAAACCAGGGTCTCCTGATGGGGACCTGGCCGCTCTTCTGGAAGGTGCGTGGGAGGTTTGTTGGCACTGGGGACTCACTGTCACAAGAATTGCAACAGCATTGTGTCTGCTGTCCTCACATCTGGGCTGCCAGATGTGTCCCATCTTGGGGCAAGACAGATGTGTGCTTGTCCAGCTGGGAGACAGCCCCTCTGCGGTGCAGCGTGGCCCAGTCGGGGTGGCCCCACAGGCAGGGGGGCACTTGCCCCACTCCCGGCTGGATGCGGTGCTGTGGCACACACTGCCTCTGGAGTCAGGTGAAGGACTGAGCAGCTCTGAGAGAGCTGTTTACCTTGTCATTGAGCAAATAGTGCATGCTTTAAGCTGACATCAGTGTTTACACAGTGGGCTGTCACATCTCCAAAGGGACTCCAACAGTACCGGCTGTTGTGTGATCCCCCTCTGAGAAGCCTCATGCAGAGCATCATCAGAGATCACCTAAACATGGGTTTACAGAAAGGACTCTCCCAGTCCTGTCACATCACCTCGAGGAGCAGCTGTTGCCTTGCACCTTGAGCCATACTGGGTTCTTTCTGGCATTGGAGGGGCTGGAGTAGGATCAGCCCCTCATCTCCCAGTGGGCAGGGATGGAGTCAGGACAGTGAATGAGATGCTCCCAGCCACTCTTCAGTCTGCTCCTGGCCAAGCTGACCATCCCCCAGCTTTGATTAGGAGTATTTCCTTACCTCTGAATTCTTTTTAGCATAGAATATGTGGTTTTGTCAAGATACCTTTGGTTTTTTCCTGGGCAAATGTCAACACTTTTGATGACATTTTCTGATTTTTGTTTTCCAGATGGGAGAATCAAAGTGTAAAATATCACTTTAAACCACCACTTTGGAATGAAACATTTTTCATTTTGAAATGTCAGTTTAAAACAGGACAATTCATTTTTAAATGCTTCAAAACAAGAAATGTCCTTTTTACCACTTAAAATCACTTTGTTTTTACGAAAAATGTCAGTGGTTTGTGTCCTGGCTCTTCATCAGAGGAGTCTGTTTCACTGTCTCATAGTCCAGAGCAGACAGAAATTTTGAACATGGTTGAAAATGGAAGATTTCTTCTCTCAGAGGTGTGGGTTTGTCCAGTGCACTGCTGGAACTCTGCGCTGCCCATGGAGGGGACTGTGGGTGCAAGGCTGGCACAGGGCGGGGGTACCCTTGGCACCTGCTGCTGGTCCTGGCAGCACTCCCCAACCTTGGTGTCATCACCACTTGTCTTTGTGGTGTCTTGTTAGTAAGTTATGATCCAGCACTAAAATTTTGGGGGGGACATGGTTGTTTGTTGGACCTGGTTAGACCCCAGCAGGTGATAGTGGAGGCTGATGCCAAGCAGTGACGTTTGCTGTTGGTGCCGCTGCCTGTGGAGCGCCAGAGCTGTTCCCATCTGCAGGGCTGTGGCTGTAAATAGTGAAGAGAACATGCTTAAAGCACTCAGCAGTGAAATACCAAGCCTTTTGGGATTTACATTTTTCCCTAGGGGCTCTAGGTGATGTAAAACTTGGCTTCTTCCCAGCATGTCCTGCATGGAGTGGGAGTGGTGCCAGTGTGGTGCCTCGGTATTTGCCAAGAGAGGTTGTCGGTGCGTCCAGAGGTAGTGCATGCAGCTTTGAGTGTGTGGTTGCATGAAAGTGGTTCCTGTGCTGAAAGGAGGATCAGCCCCAGAAGAAGGTGATGAGCTGGGGGAGCAGTCTGCAGCTCCAGGCACTGCTGTGGGCTCTGTGTGTCCCATTGGCAATCAGTCCCTCGGATTCCTGTGGGGTGCTGGCCCCAGGACATCCAGTGGGATCAGCCCATGCTTCTGTTTGTCAGCAAGTGGTTTGCAAATGCCAGACCTTGGGTATCACTGCAAGGGACCTCAGTGACACCAGGACAATGACAGGGCGTAACCACGCACACAAAAGGCAGAACCTGAAATGATTCGCTGCTGATCTACTCTGGCTCTTCCCACACACGCTGGGTCTGCATTTAGTGTTTGTCATCTGCTTTAATAACCTACTATAAAGGACCTGATTTCGTGCTCTCAGCAGTAAAAATCAGGGGCAGGTCCTGCTGTTCAGGGGGTGAGCAGGGTTATGGGCTGAGCTCCTGGAAAGGTTTCGGTGGTGCCATGGGCACATGCTCATGCACCCAAAGTGTGTGTCTTGGAGTGGGGCTGGTGAAATTCCCGGGTGTCCCCAGCCACTCCCAGGGACACACTGATAGCAGGTATCACTGCCCATGTCCTTCTTTCTCCTTTCAGATGCATTGATGTATGCTCCTTGCAAAGACCTGACCCACCTGAGGTTGGCAGATGCACAGATGTGAGCGTGAATCCCCAGTAAAAGGTAACTATCACTCACCTGTAGTGCTGGTGGGATTTCTTTCTGTTCTGCTGCAATGTCCTGTGCCACTGATGAAGTCTGAGACCATCTGAGGGTGGTGGGTAAATCCCTTCATCTCCCAGGGCCATGTCCCCACAGTCAGGACAGTCCTCACAATGTTCAGGAGCCATACCACTGTGTGCAGGAGCATTGGTGAGTGGATCTGCACCTCCCAGGCCTCCTCAGTCCCTCTTGGTCCACATATCTCTTCTTCTTTTTCGTAGAATGAGTGAGAGAGATATACAGAGCCTGAGCAAATGGGTTTTCGTGCTCAGTCTCTGCCTTACCACACTGTGGGGACGACTGACACTGGCCTCCACATATCATCACAGAAGCCATTCAGGTAGGGGAGCAACATCCTTGCTGCATGTGTCACATACTTGTGCAATCATCTGGGTCCCCATGATACTGGTGGTACTTTGGGGTCTTCATGGGGTGCCTGAGATGCAAGTTACGTGGGAGTGAGGTGCTCGGCGAAGTTCTGTCTCACTTCTTGGTGGGAGGAGAAGTTTCAGGCTGTGGTTCACACCAGGAACAAGGGGGCATCTCTCTGGGGACCAGATGCTGACAGCCTCAAGGAGCTTGGTGTCCATCCCTGGTTCTGGGGTCTGGCAGCAAGGATGAGTGTGCCAAAGGTGTGGGGCAGCATCCAGCAAACAGACACCAAGGCACCAACACAGTGCAGCCACAGGGCTGTAAAACTGCTCCTGGGAGTTGGAAGTTGTGAGTACTCATTATGGGGCATTTAACACCAGTGACTTGGTGATGGTCTGGATGGTCTGAGGAGTTAAAGAGGGGATTTCTTCATGTCTGTAGCAAAATCTGAGACACGTACAATGATCCATTTGTACATTTGATACATCTGTGTGAATCCATTATTGTGGTAATTCTTGCTCTGTGAGCAGTGGATGTAGATCTTTCCATTGGAGTTGCTATGTGTTGCCACCACACTTGTTATGTGGTGGGCACTCTCCACTTCAGGCTTTCACTAGAAATAAAAATTTTCATTCCCCTGGTTGCAAAGATCATCTAGAAAGATGGAACAAGTGTAAAGTGATGTAGAACTGAAAGTCTTGCTGGAAAACATCACCGTGGCTCTGAGATGTTAATTTGTTATTCCCAGCTGTGAATTTGAGATTCCCTTTATGAGTGTTGGAATACTACTTTGTGGCATGAATGTGAATTTTTGGAGGGGTTATGTGAACCCATGGTTGAAGTTTTTGTCCGGAGAAGAGAAGCATCTGAGAAGTTGCGCTCAGCTCTTTGTGTCCATCCTGCCTGGCACCAAGCCTGATGGAGCAGTGGGGGGACCCAGTGGTCCAGGGCTGGGGGCTCCTTGGAGCATGGTGGGAGGACATGTGGGCAGGTGGATGCTGGTGGTAGTCCTGGTGTTACTGAAGTTACTGGCAGAGCCAGGCAGCGCAAGCAAACGCTTTGATCCTTGGCACCTGCTGTCTGCTTCTTGTGCCTCTGCTTGGAAAGGGCATTTAAGGGTTAATTTGAAACCACTCATGCTCTCGATTGAGCCCACACCTAACCCTGTCCTATTTCTGTCATTTTTGCCTGACAGTTAAAGTAGTTCTAATCCTGTAATCCCCACCCGCATTGCTTAAAACCAAAACACATCTTCCAGAGTGACTCCCTCACCCCATCAGTCAGCAGCTACCTGCCTTTCCCCTGTCCTAACCCTGGGTACCCCATCCTCGGAAGTGTTCAAGGCTGGGTTGGACAGGGCTCTGAGCACCCTGCTCAGTGGAAGGTGGCCCTGCTAATGGCAGGGAGGGGAACAAGATGAGCTTTGAGCTTCTTTCCTGTGTAACATGGTGAGGTCTTCATGGTGAACAAGGCTGGAATGTCTGAATCCAACTCCCACAGAGGTGGCCCCAGCACCTTCTACTGCTGATTATCAAAGGGCTGTCTTTGCCTTTATTTGTGTTCATCACTCAATCTGAAGTAGAAGTAAAAGGCATTTAGTCAGCTGGGATTTTTTCTCTTGGGCAGTGAGGTTCTCTGGGCATTGCCTGGCACTTACGTGCATCCAACTTCTCTTCATTTTGTAGCTCTCTACCAGCAAGCAGTATTTTACACTGAACATGTGGAGTTGTGCCCACGTTTCCTGAGACACTCAAAATGTGTCATTTCAGGTTATGCCATAAAAACCCCATGTTCTGCTGCTCATTTAAAGGTCAACCAGAGTAGGACGGCATTTTTATTTTCTTTTTGCATGCAGGCTTCAAAAGCCTTGTGCTCTTAGAGCTCTTTTATGGTTCCACAAGATAAGCTGTGTCTTTTTAAAAAGGGTTTCAGTGGGGAAATACCAGTTAAATGGGAGGGAGAAGCATGCCAGAAGCTCTGGAACTTATCCCAGGCTCTCGGGAGGTTTCCTGCTGTCGGTGTTAAACACACCATCCATCTGATCTGCATTTTGTTCCAAGTTTCCTGCTGCTCAGCAAAAGGAGAAGCAGCTGCTGGGAGCTCTGGAGCCCACTGCTCGCACTGCACGTGGGCTCAGCCTCTCTGCTCTCACTTCCCAGGCGTGGGAGGTGAAAGCCCAGCGTGGCAGGGAGCCTCTGGGCTCCTCTCCTGCTGGCATCCCTTGGCTTGGGGAAGCTCATCTCCTCTGCAGTGAGGAAACTGCAGTGTCTCCTGCTGACATCCTGGGAATCATCAGATCCGAGGCAGAAGGATTTCTTTGCACTCAGTTACAACCCCCCAAACTCCTGTGCTCACTTGAACGTTGGGGTCTGGCACGGTTCGTGTTGCCTGCGGGCCAAGGGCAGGAAAACCAGAGAATCTGGTGTGTAAGAGCTGAGGTGCTTTATGCCAGCTGGGATGGCTCCCACCCGGCTGCCCATGGGCATCTCGCCTCTGCTCAGATGCCATGGCCTGGGAAGGGGCTGCACTGTGTTTTGCTCTGCTCACATGCCATGGCCAGGGCTGGGGCTGGCACCTGGAGGGGGCCAATTTCCAGTCTCATTGTGTCCTAGGGCAGGGTGCCAGATGTTCAGAAGACAATGCAATGGGGAATGGTTTTAGACTGGAAGGAGATATTCAGAAGAAATTCTTCCCTGTGAGGGTGGTGAAGTCCTGGCACAGGGTGTCCTTGAACACATCCCTGGAAATGTTCAAGGCCAGGTTGGATGAGGCTTGGAGTAACCTGGTCTAGTGGAAGGTGTCCCTGCCCATGGCAGGGCATGGAATAAGATGATTTTTTAAGGTCCTTTCCAACCCAAACCAGTCTCTGGTTCTACAATTCTAAGACCTTTAGGTAAACAGAAGTATTTTATGGCCTGAGAGCGGGATGGGTCCTGGGGCTGTGTGCTGCTCCTTCAGCTCTGCCATCAGTAGGGCCCTTGCAGTGAGGCTGTGTGTGTCCACAGGGGTGTGGGGCTGTGCCAGGGCAATGGGGTACCTGCCCCACACGGGCAGCTCTTTCTGGGCAGAGACTCTGGGGCTGCAGGTCCGGCACCGCAGTGCCCCACACTCAGCCAGCTGCAGTAAGGCAGAGGGAGGCAAATTTCTCTTTATCTCTGAGCTGCACCTTTCTGAGCAAATTAAAAGGCCTTTGACACGTTAGCAAACTCCTATTGCACAGCTGTAATGACCGATTTCTCAGTTCTACCTGGCTCTCCCTTGGCTGAACCTTTTAAAATTAGCAGAAAATGAGCAGCCGGAGAGCAGGAATGCAAGGGAGCAGAGGGGTCACCTGGGCAGCCCTCCCGGGAAGAGCTCTGCTAATGAAGCTTTTCTGAAAATGAGTCCAAACCGTAACTACGTGTGAACACTGAGGCTTGAGGGTGTAAAATCCCCTGGTGAGGTGCACAGGGTGGAAGAGTGATTCCTTGTGATCCTAGACCACAGTGTGATAGCAGTGTGGTCTCATAGGCAGCCAAAGCCAAGGATCTCTACTTCTTCCTAGGATTATTTGAAAAATCCCATGAAGCATAAAGCAAGGGCAAAGCAGTCATGTTTGTTCTGCAAAGAGTTGCTTTCCTTCTCACTTTCATCGAAGTCTACCATTTCTGCATACAAAAATAATGGAATTCATTATTAAAGCTGAATTACTATGGCATTTCAAAGGGAAGATAAAATTTATGGCCAGAGATGCTATTACAAAATATTCCATATAATAATTGTGTAATTATTATGGGCAGAAATGAAAGTAAGGGTTCATTAAAAGAAAATGACCATGAAATAGCAATAAATAAAGTAAATTAAAGACGTGGTGATCGCGTAACCCGTCCTGCCCGTGTGCGGTGGGTGCAGGGCACGGGGGTGTGTCCTGGAGCATCTCCTCACATCCTGCTCTTTGTCTCCCGTCTGGTGCTCGGACACGGTGGGAACAGAAGGGCAGGGAGTGCTTTGAGTGGGAGCTGGTACAGCCGTGCCCAGCTGCCACAAGCCAGGAGTTTACACTTAGACCAGCATTTCCCAGCAGGGCTGTGAAAAAATGTCTGCAAGACAAAGGGATTTCCCCCAGCGCTGGGGGAGAGATCCCATTTCCCTCAGCTTTCTTTGGAAAGGCGAAGTGGCTGCGTTCCCAAAGCTGGGCAGTGTTTGCTGGTGAGTGTGGGGACCTGACAGGTCCACAGGGGCACTCGTAGTGACACGGGTCAGCTGCCCCAGTCCCCCTGACTTTGTGTGATGGGATCCCCAGCACGACCTCCAGCAGTGACCAGGGGTGAGGCAGAGCTGGGAGCTGTGACTGCAGGGGCAGGATGAGTGTGGATGAGTGTGGATGAGGCTGGATGGGCAGGATGGGGCTGGCAAATGCAGGGCTGAGTGTGGGCTCGTGCTCACAGGTACCTGCACCAGCAGCAGCAGCAGCATCAGGACACATCATCCCAGCAGATGGCCTGGGTCTCTGAGGTCTGACGGTAGCTGTTTCTCCTCCTGCAGTGCACGTAGAGCCTGGCACATGCGAAGTCATCGCAGCTCACCGGTGCTGCAATAAGAACAAGATCGAGGAGCGCTCCCAGACAGTGAAATGCTCCTGTTTCCCAGGGCAGGTGGCAGGGACAACGCGGGCAGCTCCCTCCTGCGTGGACGGTGAGTTCGCCGTGGTGCAACCCCATCCTTTCCAATCCCTGACCACATCTTCACACCTGGTTAAGCTGGTGTGAGATTTCCATGCCCCTGGCATTAACAGAGGAGACCTGCCCAGGGATCCTGCAGCAGAGCAGTGGGGAAGAGAGCACATTTTGGTGACACTCTCTCGTTGGCCACTCAGAGAGTTGGTGTGGCTGTGTTACCCCACTCTGTGCAGCCCTAGGCCATGTGCTCCGGGGGAGTTACTGGTGTTCCAGCATCGCTCTGCTGGGGCTGGGTCTGCAGCACTGTTCCCTGCACGTCTCCTCACTGCGCTGCCACAGCTGGAAGCAGGGATATGATTCCAGCCATGCAGCACCTTCACCTGCGAGGAGCACCCAGCAAAACTCGAACTGTGTATGTTTTATTGAATGCCATCAAGTGCCATGACCAAAGAGCTGTCAGGAGCACTGGCAGCCCCTGCCAGCATGGTACTGTTTGCTTGACAACCAGTGCCCTGTGACTGCAGCTCTGTGCAACACCAAGAAATGCCAGAATGAGTTGTCAGGGAAGGCTCTTGTTGTGCCCAACATCTCAGGTCACATTGTTCCCAAATACAGGAGAGCCTGCTCTGGTTGTGCAAACTGGAGGCGTGAATCACAAGACCCTAACAGAGCAGAGTGGCAGGAGACAATCCCTTTGCTCTGTAAGTGGAGCCAACCTGGAACAGGTTATGGAACAGCTCTGCTCTCCCTGCTGTCCCTGGGAATGAGGACATGGGGCTTTTTACCTGGGGTAGCGAGAGAAAAACAGGTGTTCCGGAGGCAGGTGGAGCAGCTCCTTGTCCAGGGCTCCTCGATGTGGGCTCTGCTGGAGAGAGGAGCTGTGTGTCCTGATGTCATCCAAGGGTGGGCAGAGCTGGTCCTCCCTACCCTGTGCTGCAGCCTGGCCACTGATCCCTCCTCTTCCCCAGCCTCCATCGTGCTGCAGAAGTGGTGGTGCCAGATGGAGCCATGTCTCGATGGGGAGGAATGCAAAGTGCTGCCTGACCTCTCAGGATGGAGCTGCAGCAGCGGCAACAAAGTGAAGACGACCAAGGTATGTTCCTAGCAGGTGATGGGGGAACCCAGCTGTGCCTTCCCCAGCCTGGGGCAAGCAGAACCCAGGAGAGCATCCCAAAACAGTTCTGTGGGGAAGGAGGGAGCTCCAGCTCCTTCAGGGCACACATGTTTTGATAAGGACTCATCAAAGCAGAGCAGAGGGTCTGGGCTGTGCACTTGTCACTGGTGTTGGAGGGCTGGTGGGAGTATCACAACCCTGAGGGGATCCCACAGCTTTTTCAATTGATAATTCTTGCTGGGAGGCTTGGTGTTGCATGGCTCAGCCCCTGGGCAGACATACTGGGTGTGTCTCTGTAACATCCCAGGGCTCCCAGGGTCTCCAGGTTGCTTCCCAGCACCACCCCTGCTCTGGGGCAGCAGATTGCCCTTCCCAACCCAGTGGCACAGCCCTTAATCTGTCCCCATTCCCCGTCTGAGGCAATCATTTGTGACAGAGCACTACATGATTATTATTTTTATGGCTTGCTGAATGCCCCAAAGAACAAGATGTAATTAAAATTTTATCAAACTCATTAGTAATTACATATATGCCATGGTTAATCAGTTGCATAATTTTGTAATCATTGTTCATACTGTTGAGTGTAATTATTCCTTATGCTTTCGTTTTCCTTGCCCCACATCCCCCACCACAAAATTATTGTATTAAGCAATATTGGGATTTTTTTCATTGCTGCTATTATTTTTGTTCACGGAAAGCATTTTCATGCTGAAGTGTTTTTCTGGACATCCAAAAAGGTTCTTTCAGACCTGAGTATCCATTGCTGACCAGTAACTGCAGCACTACATTGAGCTGGTTGTCTTTTTCCCATTTTAGTGTTGTTTGCTTTAGTGTTGTTCCCCCAGCTACTAACTTAGCCCAAAGCCTCTGCTCTGGCTTTGCTATCTTGAATTCTCACTGGGACCATTCCCATCTGGAATGGGAGTAGGACTCTGGAGCTTCTGCTCTCCTGCCTCATCCAGCAGACCCCTCCATGGCCAACCTCCTTTTGGGTGCTGTGCCCTCCCTTAGTTTGAAAACACGGCCCTGTGTTTTCAAAAGGACTTTTGGTAACTTTGGGTGACTTTAGTGTCTTTGGAATGGTGACAAAGGGCTGAATTTGCATCTCAGTGCCCTGTTCAAACAGACCTCAGTGGGAGCTGCAGCCAGAGCATGGAAATCACAAACCATCCATAAGGTGACATTTGCAATGACCACTCCATTAAAATGAAAGTAAAGAGCAAATCTTATTTGCACCTCTTGAGGCTGTTTGCTGATAATTCATGGATGGAGAATCAGCTGGATGCACTGGATAACTTCTCCTCTCCTCCGCAGGTCACTCGATAGCCTCCGTGCAGCCGGCGCTGGCTGACCAGCCTTGGCGTGGGTGCTGGGCTCCCGTGGGCAGCAGGATGTGGCCCAGTGCCTGCAGAGGAGGGGTGCTCCAGGGCCACCATCCTGCACCTGCCAGTGGTGCTGTGACAGGTACTGAATCAGAGCATCTGCTGAGCCCCAGCTTCCCTGGAGGCTGCAGGAAGGAACCCCAGTGCAGCTGCCAGAATCCCATTCCTCCACAATTTCTTCCTTTGCTGTGGACACGTTCACCAACCAAGAAATGGGCTCATTTTCCAATCCTCCTCAATAAAATACTCCATCTATATAAGAGGTGTTGACAATACACAGACAGACAGGAATAGCTGAAATCACTGCTGTGGGTTGGCTTTCCCTATCTCCCGAGATGCTGAATCCAAGTTTCAGTCAGGAATCAGGAAGTCAATGGTTATGTGAAACCCTTCCCCACATGGCTCCAGGCTCCTGGCCCGTGGGTTCCTGGGAGCAGCTGCTGAGCTCCAACCTGATCCTGAGTCACTGGGGGCTGCTCTGCCCTCGAGCACTGGGCATTCCCTGCCCCACCACCTTCCTGCTATGACCAAATGCGGCAGATGTGGCAGCATAGTCAGTGGGTGTCTGACCCCCTGTTATCCCCCAGGTATGGTGAGATATCTCCATGGCGCATGCTGCTGGTTTCTCCTTCCTCACTAATTGCATTAATCAGGTTGCAAATGTAATGTTTTCCACCATGCAAGTCCCAGGCACTGAGTTTTCTGCTTGCATTTGCAATTGAATTTCAGAGCTGTGTGAGAGGATCTCTCTGTCTGCGGCTCTGGGGTGTCTGGGGCATGCAGATGCCCAGACAGGGCCTCAGACCAAGCCAGGTTTTGTTGCATTAATCCAAAATAAAGAAAAATGTACCACCTCCTGGCCCTGAGCTCATGACATTCTCCAGGAGACACCATTTCCTGTGGTGCAGCAGCTCAAGGTGGGGGAGAATGTGAGCTCTGTGCCCCCGAAGTCAGAGGTGCTTGGGACCAGCACCTCTAGCCCTGCTCTGACTGCTGTGGGAGCCTGCAGGGGATGTGCTGGCTCAGGAGGGGCTGGAGATGGTGTGGGGGGCCATGGCAGTGCCAGGGTGTGTTTGCTGCCTCCTGCCTCCTGCCCTGGTTCTCACCACAGGACTCATTATTGAGGCGTTTTTGTAATGGGGTATGTAATACCCTGTCCAGATGTGATGTAAATACCAGACTGTGAAATAATAAATTCATTTTAATCTCTGCAAAGGATCTTTTCACTCAGCAGCAAAGGAAGGCTCCAGGAGTGCTTCTCATGCCAACCAGATCTGAGGTGGATGGGCTGGGGACGCTGCCCTAGCCATTCCAATCCCAACCAGCTTGTCCAGCAGTTGCTCTGGAGGAGAGCTGAAAGCCTGTTGTGGCCAGCAAACGCTGATTAGCTCATAGTGATCTTAAAGAAAAGTGCATTAATTTCCACAGGATGCTTTGCTGAGAGCTTCTCTTGTCCTGTCCCTCCACCTTTGTGTGGCAGCTCCCACTGCTGCAGTGTCGTGTCCCCACAGATGCTACCCCTACCCAAGGCCAGACTGTGACTGTAAGGTCCCCACCTGGAGTCCTGTTCCCTCTGAGAACCCAGACTGTCAAATGCAGAGTGGGAATCTGTTATTTCCAGTAGCAAACACCAGGCTGTAGATGGGAGCATCCCTGCTTGGCTGAGCATTTTCATGGCTGGCTCATAACGAGAAGGATCCACTCTGTGGAAGTGTTGAGCTTGACACCTACACTGATATAAAAAATTTATTGTCTGCATAATAGGCACCCTTGAAGCTTATTTTTCACTTACTGCAGTCCACAGTTTAGTGAGGAAATAGCCTCTTGGTGTTTCTGCTGAGTGCTGACCTCGCTGCTATCACACCATCAGAGTACACAAATACTGCAAATTGCTGCTCCTCTCCTGGCAGGTAAATGCATTTCCAAGGAAAACGCTGCAGCCTGCAGGACTGCTGGTGTTATCTCTGACTGCTGAGCAGCCAGGGAAGGATGCTTCTGCCACAGCTTCTGGCCCTCTGCCCTTCTTCCACTCACTGTATTTTCAATGCTTTCCTTTAGCCAAGCAGGCAAACACTTCTAGCAGGAGCAATAAGCCAAGGAGTAGGGTGATGGTCATGGGAACATCTCTGGGCTGAGGCAAGGACGTTGGTGCCCTGTGTCTTTGCTGCCTCAGTGGGACAATGCCACTTGCGTGGTCCCCAGCTACCTCAGAAACTCTGATCCCTTCTCTCTACATGTGACCACCCTGCTGGTCCCTGGACAGGTCAGCCCCTGCAGCTTGGAGCTGATCCACCCTGCCCAAGTCCCCATCTTGGTGGGGAAGTCTTGTTCCAAGCTCCATCTTGGCACATCTGTGTAGTAACTTGATTGGGAGCTTGCATAGACAGGATTTGAAGTTGCCCGAGGGGTGATTAGTCAGAGGAAACTGTCACAGTTAACGTACTTTCAGTATCAACTCCCTGGGTATTATAATTACACCCCATTCAATTAGCCTCCAGGAAAAAAAAAGCCTTTTGTATAAAGATTTTGTGGAGAATTATTACAGAGTGAATTAAAAGACAAGGATTCCATTTTACCTCAAAATACTAAAAGCATAATGCATAAAATACCCCCAAATTACAAGCTGACTAAATTTAGAGCTGTGCTAGGAGGTGAAATGAAAGGTAAAATGAAACCCTTTGAGCAGTACAAGGTGTGGTATTATCAGAGAAGTAAGATGGAAACATAATTAAACACCCGGCATTATGCTGAAAGATGGCAAATTGAAATGGGAGACAAAATTAGGTGAAATTGCAGAGCAGGCTCATTAATTTCTGCTTTATAAATCAGTGCTACCTGTCGGCAGTGATGCCAAGCCATGGCAGAGTAGGAGCTTTCCAAGGGATGCTGCTCACAGGGACCTCACCTTGTCCAAGCCAGGGCTGCTGTGCTTCCCTGGATGGTGAACTGTGTGTCACTGTAGGAGAAGCTGATACCTCCAAGGGTCACGTCTTTGGTGCCCTTTCCTTCGCCCAGACACAGCACTTTCAGGCCAGATCTGATCTGTCCTCTTTCCCAAAAGTTGGTTCCCTTTCCCTGATGTTTTGCTACTCTAACTAGTGCCACCCTTGTGACTTTGCCATTGTTGATCCTATGGCATCTCACAGGGACCCTAGCATTCTCTTGCACTGATGAGTCAAAGTCCAGTGTAGGGCTGGAGGAACATTTTCTTTAACTGTGCTAAATTTCTTCCTCTCAGGCTTAATTTGCTCCCATTCCCTGTAACCTCTGCCCCCTCCACTCTCCTGCCATTGCTCTGCGTGTTCCTCTCTGTCCATTTGCTTTATTGCTGCTTTTCAATGAATTGAAACAAGAATAGAATTGCCTTTTCTAGAAGTAGAGGTATTTTTGTTAGTATAACTCAGCTGTGCAAAAACATCCCTGTGCATCTCCCATGCTGTGCTTAGGAATGGAGAAACCTGGAACTGGCTTATCAGAGGGGAAGCAGAACCTGTGTCCTCCAGCTGACGGGATTCACAGATGTGGCAGGCACATGTGACTGTTCTGGCACTCGTGTGTATGGACATGAGCACGTGGGTCAGGTCTTTTTCTACTTTGCCAATACCTTTCACTAAGAAACTCTATTTTTTATTTTCCTCTCCAGCATGTTTGTAAGTAGGTGTATCCCTGTTTTGGGTATGTGAAGCAAATGGCTTCAGCATCCAGATGTGCTGCCCCATCCCACCAGCACTCAGGACAAAAGCCAACAGCAGCCACAGCCCCCACTGCCAGGATGTGGAGACGTGTCTGTGGGGACACAGGGCTGTGGGCACCTTCCCCATGGCCTCGCATGCCATGGGACTCCATCAGAATCACCGAGATAAAAACACAACAGCACAGTGTTTGCCCTGGTTAATACACTGTGATGGGGTTGTTTGAAGCATTAGATGGCTCTTCCAAAAATGCATCCTCATGTTTTATTCAAATGTGCATTTGTGGAGATGTTCTTAAGGGAATTAATAAAATATTAATTCAGATGCTACTGTGCAATAAAAGCAGTCAGGGCAGAAACCATGCTGCTGGGTGAGGGCAGAGCTGGCCCTGCTGCAGTCAGCCTGACTCCTGATGGGCCCCAGGAGGATCCCTGGGGATCCCAGAATCATAGAATATCCTGAGCTGGAAGGGACCCACAGGGATCATGGAGTCCAGTTCCTGGCCCTGCACATTCCCAAGAACCCCACCACGTGCCTGCTGTGGATGAGGGATGGTGGCCCTTGCTGCCACCCGCCTGGGAGACTCCAGCCCTCTCCAGAGGCTCTGGCACAGCCCTCCACGCAAAACTCGTGGATCCATCTGGCCCTGAAGCAGTCACTGCTGAACAGGATGGTGAGACAGTGGCACAGGGTGCCCAGAGAAGCTGTGACTGCCCCATCCCCGGAATCGTTCAAAGCCACATTGGATAGGGCTTGGAGCAATCTGGTCTGGTAGAAGGTGGCCCTGCCCATAGCAGGGGTGGAACAAGATGATCTTTAAAGTTCCTTCCAATCCAAACCATTCCAGGGTTCTACGATTCTGCTGCTGCCCATTTTCTTCTCTCCAGGGTCAGTCCCTCTGTGCCACATTCAGGCAGGTGAGGTGGGACAGCCTGGGGAGAGCTGCAGAGGTGGCACTGCACCAGCGAGCAGTGTCCATGTCCCACCTTGCTGCAGTCAAAGCCCCATGCTTGACTCCCATCCCAAGCTGGCAGGAAAAGGCAGGAGTCCCAAGTGCCATAAGTCTCTCCTGTCCATCTCCACATCTGGATCCCCGCATGCTTGGCAAAGCCAGATCATAGAATCATAGAATCATGCTTTCCCTCCCCAGGAAAAAGGCATGAGGACATGAGGGGCTGCAGGGACATGGGCTCATCCTGGGCAGCCTCTGCTTGCTACCTGCATCAGGGACTAAATAGAAGCTCATTTTTATAAAAGGATTTCTAGCCTTGTTTTCCTGCTGGGGCAGCTGCAGTGGCCGCAGGAAAAACAGAGCCATTGGCTGGGACAGAGCAGAGAGGGAGAATGCAATTTAATTTGTGCATTTCCCATCTTGTTAATCTCCCGACTTACTGATGGTATTTGATTTCCATAACATTGCTTCATAATAAAGGGATTAGCCTGGACCATAGGTCTGCTCTGATGCTCATCTACTAGGGATTACTGAGAAATGTTGCAGTTAGTTAATGGATCAAATCAGTAGAAATGAAAATATGTGCATGGTTTTGTTGACATTTGCAGGAGCATTCGGTTCTTGACCTAGCACTGCCTGTCCTGATCCATTCAGCATCCCCTTTTTCCTGTGTCATGGGGGTCCTGATCCACTGCTTCCCATTTTACAGGGTTCCCAGTATCCTGTTCCCTGTCTCACAGGGGTCCCAACCCCCTGCCTTTGGGCCCAGAGCCCCAGAGCCAGGAGCCTCAGCACCTCTCCATTGTCAGGGTGATGGATGCTGTGGTGGCAGCCAGTGGTGCCTCCAGCTGCCAGTGCTGGTCAGGAGGTGCCTTGGGCAGGGTGTAAAATCCCTGTGAATTGTGGTTTGAATTTTTCCCGTGAGCATCAGTGGCACCAGAGGTTAATATACTAGCAGGCTGACCTGGATATGAGTAAGCCAGACATCCCTAATAAATGGCTGCTAACTGAAAACACAGACAAATTAGCACATGCTCCATTCCCTTCTAATGATGTTCTTTACTCTGGTCTCAGCTTCCCCATGTGTGTCAGGAGCCAGGTGCACCTGGAGTCCAGTGGAGTAGGACTGGCCACCTCCCTTGTGTCACCTCCGCAGTGCTCCCAGCCCAGCCTGGTCCTCTGAGCCACCAGGAGGGAGATCCTGCAGGCAGAGAGATGCATAATTGATTTATTGGTAACATGATATAGTGCACAGAGCCAGGATTAAGTAATGATCCTATTAAACGCTCCTGGATGTATTCATATTAGCGAGCTCTAAATCAATCAATTATTTAAATACAATAATATTTAAATACCCTGGGAATCCTGTGATCATTACAGGGACTGACACCATGTTCATTAACAACAATAATAAATATTGGATACTCAGTGGATACTCAGTTCTATAAGGAAATTATTCTATGAGTTGTGAAAACTGTGCAGGAACTGCAAGGCTGGGAAGAAATGGATATGAATCAGCAGGATTATTACACACCCCAGCATCAAGGGACAAAAGTAGTGTTTAAAATTCCCTGCAAAGACAAAATATAAAATACAAAAATATGAAATTTTGATTAGAAAGCCAGGATCATGCATAAATTACTGAATCCACCCTCTGGGCCAAACAGAGTGTTGAATCCATGAATCCAGTTGAGAGTATTTGGCTTTGAAGAGAATTTTGGCTTTGCAGTGGATACTGGGGTGCCCAATCCATCCAGGATGCAGGAGGACCACGGGCCTGACTGCTGGGCTCTGGATGCACAAAATTACCTGGCCTGACCTGGGGGAGGACAAAGAGGAAGAGGAGGAGGAGGATGGGACAGTGACTGCCTGGTGAGGGGTGTCCTTCTGAAACATCCTCCGTTGGCTACATGCATGACCATGCTGAGGACAGCAATCTTCCTTCAGGGTTTTCTGCTCTTACACAGCAAGGAAATCAGAATATAAATTATTTAAGCAGGAAGAAGATAATTAACCAATCTGGACTCAGCCCAGGTTATAGCTGTGCAACAGCATTAATCTCACTAATTACTTAATATTACTAACACAGTTTTCAATGAGTTCAACAATGCCTTCAGTGAGTCCCACATTGAGCAATAGGTGTAACACAATTGATTCTGTGTTGAAAAGCCTTGTGGTACTGCAAATCTGACCATTTTATTAACCAAGTTATCACATTTAGGGCATTGAATAAGTAGCAACTAAGTCTCATGGGGAAATTTTCTCATTTCAGTGATGGGTTATTCTGGGATTGCATTAGAGGGTGTTATTTCAGAAACATTAAGAAAGAAGAATTTAGACTAACGGGATTTCTGGTAAACAGTTATTTAAATTGTGGGGTGAGCATTACGGTTAAAAGCCTGGTTTTGATCGAGGAATTGCAGCCTGTGTCTGGCTCTGAGCTGAACCACCCCACCAGAGGGTTTGGGCAGGATTCCATCCAGGAGTCTGGCTGGGAACACAAGCATTAGGCAACAGCTTCCATCCCTCTTGTGGTGCCTCTGCTCATGCCTTGGCCTCTGTTTGGTGGCATGTGGCCTGACATGGGCTTCTGAGCATCAGCACCCATCGCTGTGAGGTGCAGCTCCCGCTGGGACTGGGCTGGAGCTGTGCCAGACAGGAAGGAATGTAGGACTGAATCAACTCCCCTGTAAACACCAACCAACATTTCTGAAGCCACAGAAGAACCCAGTCCATTATTTTCCAGTCATTCTGCTATGCAAGGCACAGGAACCTAGAGAAATTAAAAGGTGAGAACACATTATTTATTAATTACTTTGTCGTCTCCAAACACGACTTTGACAAATTACTCTTCAATTTTTGTGACTGATACACAATTTGATTTGATGCAGTTTTATAGTAGTCCTGTGAGAGGGTGACACAGAGTCTGATTCCAGTGCCTGGCAAAAGGCAATGGTGTCATATTCTCCTTATCTGGTGGCATTTGCAAATGGTCAGCCAAGACATAATTAAGCGAGGTGATATTTTGTTTGAAAGGGCCGGCGGGTAAATAAATTGAGCTGGAGGCGGAATATTAACGTTATCTGATCAGACTGACACTGATAACTGTGAGCTGGTGCCCTTGCCATGCAGGGTGTCCGAACACCAGTGTCAGCATTGGGAGATTGATACTGGCTGATGGCAAGGAGACCTCAGAGCTCTGCCCACACAAGTGTCTGCCCTGCAGAGCCCTGGCACAGGGATGGCCCTGGGCAGACACTCCTCCCACTTCAGCCCCATCTCTGCCTTTCTCGATGCTGATATCGCTCCTGGGAAAAGGTAGGAGTGAGCTGTAACACTGTGGGGTCTGGTCAATATTTGGTTAACGTTTGGGTATGGCTTTTCCACCTTCACTTTTAATTGGAAACCTTGCACAGCAGAGCCCAAGAAGTGCAAGCAGAGCAAATCTCCAATTTCCACAAGGAAATGTTGCTAAAATCCTGTGCAAGAAATAGGAAGATTAACGACCTGTGGCTACAGTGCCTCAAGTCCTCATCTGCAGCATCCCTCACTTTAAGTCCTCAAAGCAGCATCTGTGGAGCAGGACAGTGGAGCAGGGGAGGACAGCGGTCTCTCTAACACTGGGGATAAAAGAGAGTGCTGGATGCTGCAGAAGGCCCTTCTTGTAGACCAGAAGGCAAGTGGCCTCATAAAGAAGGATTTCACACTATTTAAACAATAAAATCCCCACTGGCTGCCTGGGGAAAGTAGCATTTTACCGTGGAAAAATTGTGATGTGACAATAGTGACTGTCAGGCGCCACCGTTCCCTTCCTCATTGTGAAGGGAAAAGTCAGATGAGCCAGTGTCATAATGGTTCTCCACAGAACTACGTGAGTTTATTACTTGTGTGTGGCACATCCCAGCCTTGGAGCACGGACTTGGAAATGTGCCACCAGGGGTTGGGAATGAAAGAGAACTAATCTGCCTCCCCTGGGACTGAGAGGGGAGCACTGGTGACTGTCTGGTATCCTGTCCCTGCCTCTGTCACTCAGCCCAGCCCCTCCTGCCCTGGGCTGGCTGCCCCCTGATTCCCATCTTTTGGGGGAATGGGCAGGGGTGGGTGTTGAGGGTCCCATCACTGGTGTTCAAGTGGGTGGATCTGTGTCTACCAGGACACAGCTGATGATTGATGCCACTGTTACCTCTTCCAAATCGATATTCCTAGAAATGTCCATCACTCATACCCCACCCAGCGATTTTTGCTCCCTTGAGAACCATTTCCCCAAGTTTCCCTCAGTGCCCCATGCACATTATGTGCTTAACAAGTGTCATGCTCTGTGCTTTTCCCACACAGTCCATGTGCAGAAGGTTTTTTCTGCTGTTTGTGCTCACCACGGGGTTGCTGATGAGGTGTTGGGGTGGCCACTCACTCCAGTGTGAGCTGTTTCTGCACCTTCATCTCTCCTGTTAGCACCTGTTCCATTTGAGACCTTGTTTGGAAAGCTGATGCCTGGAGCAAGAAACCCAGGATAATGCACAGGGAATGGAGACTCTTAAAGGCAGCATGGCTATTAATGAATATTTTAACTGCTTTGCTGGAATAAATTCAGCTTTAATGAAATAAAATGAAACCAGTGGCCTGGTGCAAAATGAGCACAGGGATGGAGCTTATGTCATATTTTAGTGCCCCAGTGGTGAGTTTTTAAAGAGAAGCTGCATTTCAGGGAGAGCTCTGAATGTCAGATGGTTTTCCCTGTATCACTTCCAAAAGCAGTACAGCTGCCTCGGAGCCAGGAGCTGGAGTTGTGCCACCAGATGTTAGGAAGTAAAGAGAGCAAGCAAATCTGTGTCTGAAAAAGGAAGCCAGTGTTATTTGGGATGGGGCCATGGGACTTGACATCACGTTCCCTCCTCTATTAATCCTTATTTGTGTTGGGTTTAATTAGTTCTGATTGCAGTTTACAGATGTAAATGTGTCTCCCATGGCATCTCTCTCACCTCCTGGGAATATGAAAAGAGCGTTTAGGGTAAGAGGATCAGAGCAATGCACAGGAAGGAAAACAAACAGAAGAGCTTTGTGTACATCCACAGTTTCTGACAATCTCCACCTCAGTCTGTGGTAATAAACAGAAATGGGAGAAGATCCTTAAGAGGAGAAGGGAAAGGAGCAAAAGCCCCATCTTGATGCTCCTGGAAAGCAGTGTCTGATGCTCTGAGGAAAGGTCCAAGGACCGTCCCTGTGCCAACGTCAAGTCTGCAGGAATTACCCATCAAGTTGTGCTCTGCACAGTGGTGACACCGAGGACACCTTGCATCCAGTTGTGAGGTCTCTCATGTCTGTCAGAGGAAGAAAGAATTCCTCACCAGGAGGTTAATGTGCTTGATTCACCCCCCACAGGAATATCATCTTTCTTATTAGTGTTTGCCATTTCGTGGTTTAATTAAGGTCACCCAGTGAGCCTGTAAATGACATCTTAATTAATAGCCTGCAATATCTGCCAGTGCCAGTCAGGCTTACTGTGGATTCAGTACCCCAGGAGGAGAGAGACACATCTGGTGTTCTTCATCTGCAAGGAGAAGACGTCGGTGCTGATTCCAGCGTGCTCCTGTGTGTGACAGGAGCATCACGGCTCCGCCTGTGTCCCCACGAAGGTGCCATTTGATATTGGCATCCCAGACTTACACTTTGACATTTACTCCCAAACCATGAGAGAGAGCAGAGGCCACCTCACCAGCCCGTAAATCAGGATGTGTGTGATCTAACAACCTGCTTGTGACTCAGCGGTGTACTCAGATCCATCTTTTGTGATTTACGACTCAGCTTGGTGACTTATTTCGAGTCAGTCAAGTTCAGAGACAACCTATAACTCAGACCCATCACATATTCTTCAGTGACACAGGACTTGGATAACTTGGGGATAACTTCAGAATTAATTGTGTTACTTATGAAGTTGCTGACATGACTAATCAATCGCCACATGGCAAATAAATCAGCGAGACACCTGAGAAATTCATCATCTTTTTTTTAGTTAGAAACTTCTTATGCCTTATAAATCAGACATTGGAACAGCTTGTTTTACATGAAACCCATACTTGGAAAATGGCCTTTTGGGGAGAATATATATTTATGGAATATCTGTCCTGAACTGGTTAAAGGAGTTAAAGAAAATGTAAGGACAGTGGGTTGAACATTTTATTTTACTATCATTATCTATGTGCAAGCAATGAAATAAGAACTTGCCACAGTCATGGCTCAGTGGTTCAGGTCAGTGCAGGGCATGGTGTTGTGTCCAGAGCGGAGGCGTGAGCCATCCCCTCTATCCCCATCATCCCCACCCTGGGGATGAGCTCCCCTTACCCCTGGGCTCTCAACCAGAGCTGGGAAGTTGTGCATGGAGTTGGCCTTCACATCAGATCAGGTTGAATGAGGCTTGGAGCAGCCTGGTCTAGTGTGAGGTGTCCCTGCCCAGAGCAGGGATGAGTTTTAAGGCCCCTTCTGACGCAAACTGTTCTGGGATTCTGTGATAGTTCCCAAGTTGCACACAAAACATCCTTTCCCTGGAGCTCAGCAGTGCTGCTGTCATCCTGTCTGCCCCCTGCTCACCAAGAGTAACAGATCTGCTTTTAATGATAATAATCAATACATTCGATGAAGAATCAGATTTTATTTAATGTGCAATTTACTTAGAGCCTGACACCTCTAGATTTATTAAAGCAATTCTTGTACATTGTCTTGGCACCAATTGATTCCTTGAAATGCATTTTAGTGGGGATTTAAAATCCTAACAAGATAGACATTTTCTATATCCTGCATTTAAACTGCTACAAACACTGCGATGTGTTCTTATCAGCAGGTGTCCCTTTAGAATACAGAATCACCCCACTTTTGTTCTATATATAAAATGCATGCAAGAGATTATTCAGGATATATTTAAAAGATGGTTTTTTTTAATGAATCTGTGGGCAATGTAACATAAATTACACACGGAAATGTAAAATCTAGTCAAACTAGTTGCATAACTAAAGCCATAGGTGCAGGAGTTCCACTCCTGAGAAAAAAAAAATTAAATAAAAGCATTGGAGATTATTTGAATATAGAAAGAAGATTTTTAAAGTATTTCCTTTAGAAACTCAGCCCGCGCAAAGCGCTGTCATTAATGGAATGGGAAAAGTTGCCAGTAAATATTTCTATTAGCAGCTTTAGATGGAAAACCAAAACTCCAGGCAGAAGATCTAAGGTTTCCCATCAGATGCAGCTCTGAGACTTGCTGGTTTCTTGCTGCTCTCCCCAGTGGAGTGGGATTTTTGGGTGCTCTGCCTGGCTTTGTGTGGAGGGAGCCCCTGGAACCCAGGGAGAGAGATTTTTCAGAAGCATCTTTTAAAGACCTTTGCTCAGAAGAACATCTCACCCTAGCTGGAGGCCTTAAATGTAATTTCCCTGTGTGAAGGGCTTGGTGAGCAGTCATCGCCTCCTTTCTCCAAAGCCCCTTGGAACCCCTAGCTGAGAAACACATGGAAGCTGCTGCTGCTGTCCAAGCCAAGCCTGTTTCAAACTCTTCTGGGATGCTCTGGAAGGGGTAGGATGAAGAAAGACTTAACTGCCCAAATCCTCCTGCTGCTCCAAGAGCTGGCATGCAGCCCATATCTGCAGAGTGATTGGACACAGTCATGGAACATGCAGACATGGAAGAGGATGTGCAATTTTATTAGTCTGAGAATCACAGGATCATAGAATTGTTTGGCTTGGAAAGGACATTAAAGATCTTCATAGCTGATGATGAAAACAGCTTTTAACATACTGGTAAAGGAACCAGTATTGGTGCCAATAGGCCAATATCACTGCCTTTACCCTCTCTTGTCTCCTTGCTTCCTTGCCTCATCTGCATCTGGAATAGATTAATGAGATGCAAATATTGACGGCAAGCTGCAGCTCCTGAGCTCCCCGGGTGCTGTCATGGGATCATTGGCTGCTGAATTCCACTTTCTGCTGGCAGCCAAGACAAAGTGGCCATCCCCAGTCACAGCAAACACCTTGGCTTTCTGAAGGGTGGAATAAAGCTCTGATGAGAACTTAAAAAGCCCCAGCAGCCTGACTCTGTAGTGATGTGCTGCTCAGTTTCTATGGGAACAGGCTGAGCTGGTTGATCATAAGCCCACATGCAGGAGAGGAAAGAGGAGTGAGTAGGGCTTCGGGTGCAGAGATTAATTGGTGTGACTCAGGCTGGGCTTTTATATAATTCGCAGCCATTCCAAAAGGTGCCTGGGGACTGGAGTTGGAATGCAATGAGGAGGTGTTCACAGGAGAGCAATCTCATCGCTTGTTGAAACGTTTGTAGCGCCTACTCAGAAAAAAAAAATAAAAGGAAATGGGTGATTTATGTTTGTCCACTAGTTTCTAAATCACCTGTAGCTTACAACCTGGAGTCGTTAAGGTTGGGAAAGTCCTCTAAGATCATTGTGTCCGGCATTAACCCAGCACTGCCCAGTCCACCACTAAACCATGTCCCTCCACATAACATCTGCAGGTTTTTTGAACAATTCCATGGACAGTGATTCCGCCACTTCCCTGGTCAGCCTCTCCCAGTGCTTGACTGTCCTTCCAGCAAAGAAGTTTTCCCTAGCATCCAATCTAAACCTCACTCCTAAAGGTCACTGCTAAGGCATGAGGAGCACCTGCTGCTGGTGGGAAGGCAAGAGGCTGTCCCTCCCCTTGCCCTTTCTCAGCTTGGTCTCACCAGCATCGGTCACAGGTTACAAATTGATTTTTTTTCCATTTGGGAGATTATTGCCATCTATGGGAAGGACCAAAAGAAGCCATAGGACTGCCAAACCTCAATCCTGACAGTGCATCACACACCACAAACCACCCATCTCTCCTAAAAATGATCCCTGAACTAAAAACCTCCCTTCTGTCGGCCTGGAGCTTGGACATGCCCCAGCACCATGCCAGGCAGACTCTGCCACCTACCCTTTAGAAAGTCAAAGCTACTTCCAAGCTTCACGTCCATGTCTCTCCCAGCCCGTTTGGTATGTTTGGATGAGTTTTTAAGGATGGTGCATGAGCTGGGAGAGCAGTGGAATAATTGTAAAGCATGTGGAATATGTTCCACTTCAGCCATTTAGAAACAAGGAGTAGAGCTACATCCTTGCTTGAAAAAATCCTACATTTGGAAACCAAAATTAGATGCAAAGCTGAAAGATAAACTCCGTTGTAAGCACTTGTAAGAAAGAGTTTAAGAAAAGGATTAAAAGGGATTAGTTGAGCCTCTGAGACAGAGAAGCTCCATCAGTAAATCTGATTATCAGCTCTGCATAGCACTCAGTGATTTAAAATGCCAAAAGGCTGATGCTGGAATAAGGCAGATTTGGAGAGGCGGGCTCCCATCCCTGCCATGGTGATGGAGGCTGGAGGCCACGCGTGGCCAGCACCAAATGGGATGATGGTCCCAAAATCCTCTCTATGGGGTGGGGACTGCCTGGGGTCAGGGCAGGGTGCTCCCCTCCTGCCCATAGAAGGACATGTTGTGCTTCCAGGTCCTGGACAAGAAACTGAACCAGCATTACCATCAAATCATGGAATGGCTTGGGATGGAAGGGACCTTAAAGCTCATCCAGTTCCACCCCCTGCCATGGGCAGGGACACCTCCCACTAGACCAGCTCTCTCCAAGCCCTGTCCGATCCGGCCTTGGACACTTCCAGGGATGGGGTGTTAGCTGGCAGATAGAGGAGGTTTTCATCCTCTTCCTAATGAATGATACTCAATGCAAATCAGGAGATGCTACTCATGTGTTAGTGGCTGTTGAATTATTCATTGGTGAGAAAATCACCGGGGACCAGGCAGAGGAAACGGTAATAAGCAATTAACTGCCTTTATTGGTGCTGCCTGCCTCTTGTTAGTCCCCTTCCATGTAATCAGTACTTTTTCCAAGGGATGCATTTGGCTCAGGGAGGGAGCAGAGTGCATGAGCCGTGTTCCACACAGGGTACCTTCTGCTGGTGTTTTCTAGGGAGTGGAGGAAGATTTTTGTTTGTCCCTGTCTGTTTTTATTTGGTTCTTTGGTTTGGTATTCTGGTGAGCTTTTTTTTTTTTTTTTTTTTTTTTTGTGGGGGGGGGTTTTTTTTTTTTTTTTCTTGGGGTTTTTTGTATTTTTTGGGTTTTTTTTTTTTTTTTTTTTGGTGTGTGGTGGTTTTGATTTTGATTTTGCTGGGGTTTTTGTGAATTTTTGGGATTATTTTTATGATTTCTTTCCCCACTGTTCTTGGAAGGGTTTTGCAGGCTAGACCCGCCCTGATAAGCTCGGAAACCTTTTTATTATTTCCAGCCTAAACTTATTCCTCAGTTCATACCTCATTATCCCTCTGTTAGCAGCATTCTTCGCTGACCCCTGTCCCTGGGGACAGCCTGACAGAGAGCTTCGGACGCATAATGAGGACACTTCCAACCCCTCAGCCCAGGCGGACCCCGCCGGGTGGGACCCCCTGGGCCCTCGCTGCCAACTCTCCGTGGCTCCCTCCTGCAGCAGCAGTGCCCATCCCACGGAGATGCTCAACCAGCCTGGGACCCCTCACTCCTGGAAGATGAAATGGACCCTTGATCCATAGAGGCTCATCCTATCAGTGTTTCCAGTCTCTGCGTGGTTTATTTTTTTTTCCTTTTCACAAAGATAAAACCTCCTAATGAGCTGGTTAAACATTGAAAACAGTCTTTCATTAAATTTACATACAAAAAATTGGTTGCAATTACAACAATTAACTTGCCATGGAAATTGGGTGTGTGGAGAGGTTAAAAATGTTCCTGCTAGAAAACGACAGAAAATTCACATTCACACTTACCGAAATAATCTCCTTAAATTTGTTACTTTGACTTCAGTCCTGTCGTTTAATGTGTGCTTTACACCCCAAGGGTTTAGCTCACTTTTTGAATGATGCCACATATGCACATTCTTGTAGGATAAAAAATAATTGGTGTTTCAGGAACTGTCTTAAGTGCCTGTTTTTGACCATTGTGTTTCTGACCCTTTAACCCACTGCTTCACCCTTTGGTGAAGAGTACCAATGCTTGCTGGAGAATTGAGACCTCTTGGAGAGCTGAAATACTCCTGGGCACTTAATTATGAGGAAACGGAATGGTTCTTTTTATTTAGGATCAGGAAAGAAAGGGAAAATGAAACAAAGCTCTTGTGATTTTTAACATGAAACACTTTTGCATTCTTGAGGAGCACAACTGATATCCCAAACCAGGTCGGTTTTGACAGTGATGTTTTTCAGAGAAAAAGCAAACATTGCTGGGAATCTCTGGCATCAGCACTGTCAGAACAAAGGCAGAGGAACAAATGTCCAAAATTCTGTTTGTGCTCTTCACATTACATGTGGCTATTAAGTCCCCTTCTGTCTCTGCCTGTTCCCATCCCCTGCCTCACTTTCCTTATAAGACAGACAATTTGAGTTCATTTTCTCCAAGCAAGCAGCATTTATATGTGATTTATGTAGTGGTCTTTGCTGGGGAGAGCCACGATCCGGGGTGCATCACAATGTCCCTCATTCAGTTTTATGGAGCAAGAATACCACAGTCAGGAGTAAATTAAATGGATAACAATTACTTTTATGCCTCTAATTTAATTATTTGAAGTAATAAGAGCATCCAACTGCTTTTCCCATTTGTTTGCTCCTGACATCAGCAAACACTCTAGCTCGTGTGTCTGGGGGCTCCCCAACAAGGAGAGGGCAAAGTCTGAGCAGAAAGAGATGGATCTGAACTCCATTGGGTATTAACGCAGCAAGTCCCCACTGCTGGCAGCAAGGACACTGTCTGGAAGGCTGTGCCATCTCCTGGTCTGGTTAATAAGGGGAAGCCACTTATATAAAATCATTAAAAGAGTATGCAGAGAGGCAGTGCAGTCAAGGAGGTTGCTTGGAACGTTTTGTGGCCATGGACCAGGCTGGGCTGATGGTCCCAGCGCCTGCTGCTCTGTACATTCCTGTTCCAGAGCAGCCCATCTGTGTTTCGAAGCCTTCTGCACTCACAGCCTGGCCTCAGTGCAGTGGAACAGTATTTAGAAGCTACATCTCATCCAGAACAACTGTAGCCTGAACAAAATTACTCTTACAAAATGCAAATGAGCTGCAGTTCCTTTTCATTTTCCATCTTTAACGGCATTTACTCTGTCACTGGTGGATTTATGGCATTTGGCTGCAGGTTTTAATTGCTGTTTGCACGCACAGCAGTGCCACAGCCAAGCACTAAATGTGTATTTCCACTTTACATCCAAATCCGAGCCACTGCAGAAAAATTACCAGTGTGTGTGTTTTGATATCATCCCCATCGTAATTTGTAATTTGCCTTTAGAGCTGGTGAGGAGAAGGAATGAATTATATTTGTTTTATCTTGAACTCTTTGTAAAACACCCAGTGAAGCAGAAAGGAAACCAATCCCACAGCAGAGGCCACACAGGACTCAGGGTCTCTGTGTGACTTTGGGACTGGAAGGAAATGTAATAAAATTTGTGTTACTCCAGTGGGATGAGGTGAAGAGCTGGAGGGGTACAGGGATGTGTCCCTGGTTTGACTGGTGCCACCAAGCCTTAGGGACAATGTGGTGGCTCTGGAACCCCTGTCACCCTTCGGTGTGTCACCTACCCCCACTCAGAGGTGTCTTTCTTTTCCAGGTCACACACCACCCGGGTACCTTTCTTCCCTTCTTTTTTCTCTCTCTTTTTTCCCCCTCTTTCTGACTCCCCGGTTGATCAATTATTTAATACATTTCATCCCAGTGCAGAGCTCCCTGAAGTGAGTTGTTTTAAATTAAATACATTTCTCTTTGATTCAACTGGAGTCCCTGAGAAATTTTTAGCTCTGCAAATGAGCTCATTAGAATTTTGGAGGTGTACCTGAATCCCTCCTCTGTATTTTTTCTTTATTTTTATTATTTCAAATCTCATTCCACTTTGTTCCAGGTTCAATCTTTTCCCTACAGCAGTGCCCTATGCACTGACTGATTGGAATAATTTCAAAAAGAGAGAATTACAGGGCCCAACATGAAATTTCCTTAGAGAATTGATGTGGGTTAACTGTCTGTATCTTATTGTTCTGCCTTGTTTGGAAGGCTTCTAGCAACCATCCATTATAGTTATAAAGCTAAATGATGACTACAGCTACACTGAAAAAAAAAAAAAAGGAAAGAAAAAAATAAAAGAAAAGCATTTTCTATGAATAATAGCAGCATGGTATTTAAAACACTTGGCTGCACACTTCTCAGGAAGCAGGTGCTGAAAAATGCATTTCTCCCCTAATAACCTTTAAATCCCGTCTATGATGTGGGTTTTCTCTAATCCTTTAAATATGTTTGGAGGAGACAACAAAAATGTGTACATCACATGACAGATTGTGGCTCCCAGGGTGGAAACCACTTCTTCATCTCCCCATAGACGTAGGAAAAGGTCTCATTCCAGCTGTGATACAAGAACAGCCCCGGACCCCCACAGGCACAGCCACTCCTCTGTGTGGGCAGAGGTTGTGGGAGTGCCTGAACATGGCTCCCAGGAGCTGCTCCAGACGTGGGGGGAGCTGCCCAGAGGGTGAGAGCAGCGCTGAATGCAAGGGCACAGAGAGCAAAGGGAGCCAAGTGAGAGGCACTGGGGAACACAAGCAGAGCCGAGCTGGGGTTATGGCTCTGTGCACCCCCATATCAAGAGAGCTGTTTGGCAGCAAAGGCATTTATTTGCAGTCCCAGATCCACATCATCCACATCCATTTTTTTGTCTCTTTTCCACCTGGGGAGAGGTCTGCTCCATTGCATGCTGCCCAGGTGAAGAGCTGAGGGCTGACTGCAGAGCCGGGGTCTCCATGCCCTCTGCCTCACAGGAGGCACGGACAGGTAATGGGCACGGACAGGCCCAGTAAAATGATGTAGCTGGGAAATTACTGTGCAAGTCCCCGGGACAATGGCACTGAGTTTTTCTCTGTCCCTCAAGCAGATGAGGGCTGCACCAGACTTCTAAAGCTTTTAATGCCAAGGCTGTCAAAAAACTGGAGGTTTTCATACAGTCTGTGCCCAGCAGTGCCAGGTGAGCTCCATGCATACCACTCCGGGGCAAGATGTCAATTCCTACCTTGCTGTGGCTTTTGGCAAGAGATTTTAGTTTTGTTTGTACCCCACCAACTCCTGGGGGCACATCATGCACCCCTCTGCCATCCCTGCTCTGCCAAGGGAGTGAGCTCCTCACAAGTGTGGTACAGGTCACAGGAATCAGCTCTTCAAAGGACAATTTTCACTTGCTTAAAACTTCTATTGAAACAAGATATATAATTTAAACCTGGATCTGATCCTTTATAATGCAAATGTACAGAACTTCAAACACCAGCTGGCTCCCACTCCACAGGGCTGAACGCTCTGACCTGGTTCTGGAACTGACATGTTTACCCATAAGGGTAAAACCTTTTGGTCCATCAGGATGCTTTTACTCACCAGTGCCCATCAGTGTCCCATCAGGACACTGTTACTCTCCAGTGCATTATGGCCATTCCTATTTCCCTCCTGTCCTGGTTGGAGCAGGGATGCAGTCCCCTTTCCCTGGAGGAAATGCTCATTCTAGACCTTTAATGAACGTCACCTTCTAACTCTTTAACTGCCTCACCCTCCCAGGCTCTTCACCTTTGCTCTTATGTGTTTGTCAGGGGAGGCAGTTGTCCTGCAAAGCCACAAAAGATGTGAAACAACTGAGGTGACAATGAACATTCCTAAGCCTAAATCAGCAATAAAATAAATTGGTACAAAAGCCCTTTGCTGGGATTTCCTGAGGACCCTCCTGGCAAACCTCAGGTAGACTGGACAGAGAGCTAAACAGCCGTGAAGAGCAGTCACAGAATCACAAAGTGGTTTGGGAAGGGACCTTAAAGCTCATCTTATTCCATCTCCTGCCATGGGCTGGGACATCTTCCACTAGACCAGGTTGCTCCAAACTCCATCCAGACTGGCCTTGAACACTTCCAGGGATGGGGCTAAATGCTGCATATGTAAATGTGCTCCAAACACATTGGGGAATTCAGGAGAAAATGAACAAAGATGAAAAAAATCAAGAAAATAATCCTCAGTATTGTGGTGAGAACAAGAGCTCATAGGGCAGGAGAGTCTAAGGGAAGCTCTCGCTGAATGAAGCACACACCAACCTGAAGGATCAGATCCCAAAGCCCTGCCAGGATCGGAAATCGCCCTGATCAGGGGAGATGTGAACCCTGTGCCACCAGTGGTGCTGAATTAGAGCAGTAAGCCCATGAGCTGAGGAGGAGCCTGTTTGTTCCACCATTTGCATTTGTGTCACATTTCAAGAGAAATTTTTTCCAGGAATTTACTCCTGGTTTTTACAGGACACCAGAAGCCACACAATCTGCCTGAAATTCTGCTGCTTTTCCCTTTCCTTCACTCAAAGAAAGCCAAGGGTTAACAAAAGCCAAGACAGGCACATTTACACTGAATTCCCCCCTGCAGATCCCAAACAAAAGCTGCAAAAATGCCATGAATAAATTTCTTCCTGTTTGGCTTCGGTTGCAGTGTTAAATGGACCATTCTGTGCTCTGGTGCCCTAGCAGGGAGAGGGCTCTAGATCTGCCGAGCAAAGGGAGCTCAGTCTGCCTCTGATGTGCTGTTATTTCATTTTCATCTTGACTAGTCTAAAGACCCAATAATCTCGGATAAGCCTGAATGAACTCTGGTTAAAGCCACCGGGCAAATAACCAGCCCAGCCCAGGGACCCCACAGAGCCTGGGAATTGCTTCTGCCACTCCACTGCCTCCAGCCACGCAGGACAAGCAGCTTTTGATCTGCCAGCACTCAAAACCGAACTGTCCAATTGGAAATTTCCAACAGGCTCACTTCTTTCAAACAGAATAATTTGCAATTTACTCAGAGTTTTGAAGCCAAGCTCCTTCCCTGCTTATTTTCTGAATTTGCTGTTTAGCTGAAAGACCTGCCTCCTCTGCTCAACAGCAGCTCTGGATTTACTGCTGCAGTTTGACAGGAAGAATGTCCAAAAATCAGAAAAATATCCCAAATGCTTCCAAAGGGAGTCACGCCTACACCCCTGGTTCTGGTGGATGTGTGACCGCCCCACAAGTACAGAGGAGAACAAAGCTGTTGGAATTAAAAGAAAATGGTTTGGGGTAGCTCATCTCTGCCTCATAATGCTGCCAAAAAAAGAAGGAGATGAACAAGAGCCTTTTCTCAGTGATGCTGATAATTTGGTTCATTTTGAGGCCCCAACAGATTCTGTGTGTTGGGAAGGTTCACGCACTGCCAAGGTAGGGATGAGCCCTGGTGCTCTGATGCTGATGGATGATCCCACCCCACAGGACACTTCTGCACTCCAGGGCTTTTCTCCCTGCATTGTTATTTGGAAGTAGCCATGGGCTCATGGTACAGGATCAGTCATTTGGAGAAGGGATCAAAAGGGCTTTGTCACTGTCGCTTGGGTTTCCTCCCAACTGGCAAAACCCTCAATCTCTAAAGAATGAAACATGTGGTGCTTTCTCAAAATACCTAGAAAATGGAGTATAACTCATGAATGACAAGAAACTCCTTCATGTGTCATTTTCTAAACATACCTTGGGAGAAGGAAAGACGTTACTTGCAAGTAATGAGTTTCATTTATTGATAACAGAGGCTGTTAATTAGCTCTGGGCGCCACTGCTGACAGACAGTGGAGGTAATGGGAGTGTGAAAACTTACACTTCTGGAAGTCTTTTAATAGTTCTTTTAAAATGACACTTGGGAGGATGGTTTGTGTAAGGAGTCACAGTAGTCTCAAAGAGAATCAGCTTAAAGCCACAGAAAACAAGGAAAGAAGAGAGCAGGACATGCCAGGGTTGGGCAACTGAGAATGCTCTGCCACAGGGTAATGGACCATCAGCTTCTCTCTGGGCCTGGGACCCCTGGTGCATGCAAGGGAAATGAATAGACAGTGAAGGCCGTACCTCAGATGGTGTTTCCCATTAAGTAATGATCAATTTCTAGGTTATTTAGGAAGAAATTATTCTCTTTAAGAATGGTGAGGCCCTGGTACAGGGTGCCCAGAGCAGCTGTGGCTGCCCCATCCTTGGAAGTGTCAGGCTGGATGGGACTTGAAGCAACCTGGGATAATGGAAGGTGTCCCTGCCCATGGCAGGTGTGGGATGAGAAGAGCTTCAGGTCTATTCCAGCCCAAACCATCCTGTGATTCTGTGATTCCGCTATTATTGCTTTTGTGTGGAGCAGAGACAGGAAGGTAGGGAGCAACAGCTTCATCAAGCAGGGTTAGGAGCTCAGTCATGAGTGAAGAAGATTCCTTTGAAGCTCTCTTAGTTATCTCTCTGGCTGGCAGAGCATTACTGCACATCTTGGTGTTTTACTCCGTTTGATCTGGCTGCCGTGGTGTTTGCTGTCCCCGCTAAGCCTCTTGCTCGGGTCTCCATCTTTGATGTGGGTTAACAATACCTCTTCAGCCTCTGATGCTCCCCGTAACACTGCTTTTATATTTTTCAGTAGCAATGTTCAGGGCAGGAGTTGGGCCAAGCCACTCTTACTGCCAAATCCTGGAGCCCAGTTAGGAGCAGTTGACACTGTGCACACACAGCTGGGGCACTGGTGAGGGCAGGGAGGGGAAGAGAACCCCATTATAACCTGCAAATACGGAGTATTAGCAAATGCAGCCTTGAAATCCCCACCTCCCATCTTGCTCTGCTGGAGGGACCCCTCTTTCCCAAACACCTCCTTTGGTGAAGCCCTTGGCTCTCCTCCCTCCATCCCAGGTTTTGACTGCTGTTCCCTAAAAGCACCATGGAAAATCTTCCCTTAGTTGTGCCAGGTCCCAGGGAAGCTGCCACAGGGTGATCACCAATAACGAGACCCCTCCGTGCTCTGCGCAGAGCTGCACCTCAGAACCCAGAGAACAGGACCTTCACCACCCTTGAAAAATAAAACTCAGCTTTTTGCTGGGATGCTCAAGGGTAGCAGGACCAAGAAATTTTATTTGACATTAAAATCGTTCACACTGTGGTGTGCTCAGTGCTAATTGTTGCCACCACTGAGCTGGGGGTCACTTCTCCTCCTGTACAAACAGCCATTAATTGTTACCTGAGGAGCCTGTCGCAGCCCAGCACCTTCTACTTAATGCAGAGCTCGTCCTGGTGTGCCAGCTGCCAATTGATTCCACTTCCTCCTGTCAATATTTTAATCAGGACTCTGTTTCCAGGGTTAGGTAAATTTGAGAGGCGAGCAGCAGTGGCAGGGAGCTCATGGCTTTACTTGGACCTGCAGAGTGGGGCACACGGCTCTGTTGGAGTCAGCCTGTTGCACACCTGCTGTCAGACCTGATGTGTTCCCTCTCAGGGTGCCTGAGGCCACATTTAGGATCTCATGTGGCTCACAAAGCCCCAGAAATAGCAAGGTCATTGCTTGGCACCAGAGAGCACCTGCCCACAGGGCAAGTGGACACAGGGCACAGGAGCCTTGGGGTGAGCCTGAGCGATCGAGGTTCCAGCCCAGCACCTCGGGGACAGCCACGTGCTGGTGGCTTCCCTGCCAAGGGACCTGATAATCATGGCTGCTCTCACAGGTTGTCTGGGCAAGATGGGTCCCACAGAGCTGGTGTGGGGTGTGTGACGATGCCAGTGGCAGCAGGGTCCTGACAGCACCCTGCTGCTGGGTCACACTGATAATCTCTTGGGCACATGCCCTCCTGAATGGATGGCAGAGCTGGCTGACCTCATTACAGGGATAAATATCACACACAGAGCAGGGAGAGGGAGGGAGAAGCAGAAGTGAACAAAGGATGTGAGGAGCTGACAAGAACTGTAAGGGCACAGGTTTCAAATTATTGCAGAATTGTTTGGGTTGGACAGGACCTTCAAGACCATCTTGTTCCAACCTCCTGCCATAAAGCTCATCTTGTTTCAACCTTCCATGATCCCACGTTGCTCCAAGCCCCATCCAGCCTGGCCCTGAACACTTCCCAGCATGGGGCAGTCAGCACGGGTGAGCCACAGCTCACCGCCCTCTGAGTAAATAATTTTTTCCTAATATCCAATCTAAATCTGTCCTCTTAGTTTTCAGGCTTCCTTGTCCTCTGTACTGATGCCTGATCTTTTCCAGGGTCTTATCAAACTTTTTGCAGTCTCAGGTGATGAATTTCTTAATCTAAGATAAGAGAGAGGAGAAAAAAAACCCCAGGGGATGAGAAGGTGGGTAGAACGGGGGCCTTCAAGAGAAGTGGGGTGGAAGCTGCTGTCGCCCTGAAATTAAGCCTTCTGATTTGTTTTGAAAACTTGTTCTGGTTGTTTTGAAAAGTCACTCTGGAGTTCCCACGAAATCCTTCATAAACAAGATGTGTTTCTCTAACTGTCTTTCTTGTTTTTCATTCCATTCATGATAAAAGAGGTTTTAATGGACTTCTGTCTGAACAAACAGAGATGGATAGGAGAAGATCTCCCTATCCAATCCACAGGGTCTCAAAGAATAGTATAAAAGCTGTAAAAAATAAAACTTCCTTCTTCTTCTGACACCTCAACCTGTGTGTGTGTGTGTGTGTCTATTTGTGCTCTCAAGTAACAAGCTGCATTATCCCAGTGAGATGTGCTCCAGTGCTTTGGACCCTGGGTGTTCTTGGGGCTCTGCTGTAATTGCTCTGAGAAAGACCAAAGCAGAGGAGTCTTGTAGATGATATTCTACATGATAACTTCACAAAACTCACTTCCTCCCTGTGGGGAAATAACACCGAAGGAGGAGAAAGGCAGAGGGGAAATTTTAAGTTATCAGAGAAAACTGCTTTGAAGAAAAGTGTAAGTTTCCCCTCCAGAGGACTAAAAGCATATTATATTCTAACCCGATTAAGACAGGGCTCCTTACAAATGAAGCAGGAAATGGCTTTGAACTTTTGCACAGAGCATGATCAGCATATGCTGTGCTGCGGAGGGGGACAGAAGATCACAGGGCTGGTTGGCTGGGGAGTACTTAGGCAGAAATTTAATTGCTCTAAAGGGAAGTTTAAGGCATTTCTCCCAGATGAAGGTTTGTTATCTGGCTCCTCTCCTGCCCTCTCCAGAGCTGACTAATATTGCCAAGGTGTGGGAATAATCAAATCATGGAATGGTTTGGACGGAAGGGACCCTAAAGATCATCTCATTCCACCCTTGTCATGGGCAGGGACAATTTCTACTATTCCAGGTTGCTCCAAACCCTGTCTACCCAGACCTTGAACACTTCCAGGGATGGGGCAGCCACCGTTTCTCTGGGCACCCTGTGCCGGGGCCTTCCCTCCCCCACAGGAAGAATTTCTTCCTAATATCCCATCTAAACCTGCTTTCTGTCATTTTAGTCATTCCCCCGTGTCCCATCAAAGGCCTCCACGGGCAGGCTCCTCCCACGATTGATGGTTTAAAAAGGAAGAAGGAAGCATGCTGGAATCACTACAAGAAGCCAGAAGTGTCTGGGAAAACCCACCTGGCTGAAGACCCATCCCTGTGCTGCCTGTACAGCCCTGACTGCTGGAGGACAGGGTGTCTCACCCAGCACTTCTGGAGTGAGCACCCCAAGACAGGGTGACTCCATACCACTGGAGCCAGATGTGCCTGTGCTTATTTCCAGGTGTGAGACTGGGTGCTGGTCCTGGCAGGCTGGAATCAGAACCTCCTGGTCCCTGCAGTGTGGGAAGCACACACGTTCCATCTATCATTTTAACCATTAAAAGTAGTGTTTTTCTTCAAATACAGTCTTACGAGCTGTTCGTTTTCATTTGCTCCATCCTTGAAGGTGAGTTTAATACCATTCATACATTTTCATTTATAAATTTATCAGTAATAAGAGTTTGCACATGGGAGAAAGTAACTGCATAATTGCAGCTTACACGCTTGTCTTACTGAAAAACTGCTGGCTCAGGCATCGGCCATGCCGGGCATCATGCATGAAATTGCAAATAGAATTTAATTTGCCCTTGTATCCTGTAGGATCAGCTTAAAATGATTAATGCAGGAGAGAATGTTGTCAAGATTTTATTTATTACAATCTCAAAGGACTGCAGTGCAAAGCCATCATGTATAACATGACAATGTGTAATATCCAGCTTTCTGAACTGCTTTCTTGTGGCAAACAATGACATTTCTGCTCCTTAATTCCAGCGCTTAGGTAAGCGGGATTAATCCCATGCACGTTGTTGTGATCTCCTGGGCAGGTGGAAATGTAATTTGCTTAAGTTTAGGACATACAGAGCTGATGTCTGGAGCAGCTCTGGAGCAGGAGTTAGTGCAGACTCTGGAAGCTGTTGGACCTGCAGGAGGGTGATGTGACCTGCTCCATCACCCCTGGGAACAGACCAAGCTTTGAGACAGGGAGAGCCCAAAAATTTTGAGTTTAGTGTCTCAGTCATCTGTTAACTCAGCTGTCAGCTTCTCTCACTCTTACCCTCCACTTCCCGCCCCTCCACTGCATGAAAACACTGCAGAAGTGCAGGAAGGTGGAGCAGGAAAAACAGTGGAAAGCCCCATGGCTAAATTGAAAAGGACAGCCAAGGCAGAACTGCAGGACTGGAGAGATGGCTCAATCCTAAAAAAAAGGCCTCTGAAGAGATAGATGTTCTTCCTCTGAAACGTCTCTTTCCACTGCCAATGAGTAGCCAGTAAGAAAAATCCCTCCAGCTCCATAGCCACTGGCTAATTGGCTTAACGTGGTGGGAGTAATTATTGGATTGTTCTCTTTTTAGTGGTGGGTTTGTGAGGAGGTTATGGCTTAGAAATTGTTCTCATCAGAACTCTAATTGAGGAATGAAATATGGGTTGTGATTATGTTATTGAAATGGATTGTCTGGTAATTATATTAATACAACAGAATTACAGTAGATCCCATCTAAACTGCAGTTGGGAGCATTCCTGTCTCAGAGGAGTATTCCCTCCTGCCTCGAGTTAATCACTGCTTTGTTAGAATGAGAAATGGCTCTCCCAGTCCCCCGAGTAAGAGACAAACATCCTTTTTTCTCGGCCTGAAATCCATTTTACCTTTTGATTTCTTGTTGGCTGATCCACAGCAGCTCTTGAAAAGCAACAAGAACCCTGCCCATTCCCCCTGCCTGTGTCATTCCATGGGTGATCTCAGGTCCCTCCTGATCCACAGGGATGCACAGCTGACTCCCTGAAGCTGCCTGTTAGGGAATATTCCTGCAGCAGGTTATGCTACTGTAATTACAGAAAGTGTTTGGCTAATTAGGCATTCAGAGCATGGCACGGACACCTCAGGCTCAGATCTCCAGCCCACACTTCGCTGCCTGTGCTGTGGCAGGGACAGAGCAGGGCTAAACTGACAGAGCAGCACCGCTGCTCACACGGACCTCCCCTGTCTCCAGGGTAGGCAGTTCACTTTAAAACTGCATTGTTAGTGGAAGAATAGGGTGTGCATCAGGGGAGCTGAAATGATGGCATTTAGATGGCTGTGGTGAAAAGTCAGTATAAGATCATCAAGATGCTGGGCACCCACTGATGGCTCCCAAGGCACAGGCTCCACACAACTCTGTTGATCTACCTGAGTATGAGGCCCTGGCACAGGGCACCCAGAGAAGCGGTGGCTGCCCCATCCTTGGAAGTGTTCAATGCCAGGTTGGACAGGGCTTGGAGCAACCAGGAATAGCGGAAGGTGGCCCCGCCCATGCCAGGAGAGCTGGAAGGAGATGAGCCTTAAGGTTGCTTCCAACCCAAACTATTCTGGGATTCTATGATAATTTAGCAAGATGGGCATCCTTGCTCAGCCTGCACCTGCCAGTGTGAGGACATTTAAAAAGCATCTCAGTTTGATAGCTTCCACTTCTGCATTAATTTAGAAAAGTGCTGCAAGTAGTAATTCTCCCTAACCCCCTTTGCAAAGCTTATGCCAGACTTTTGTAATTAATTATTAGCAAAGAGAAACATGTCAGGCTTGAAGAAGCTGACTGGGCCTCCGGGCAGGAGCACACCAATTAATACCTTATTGGTTTAGCTGCCAGTTAAAATGAGACAAATCAATGTAAATTTCATCGTATTACAACAATATTGATTCCCTATTAAACAGCAGACAAAGCAGGTTATGGCTTTAGGAAAGATATTAGGAGTTTAGGAATGTTTTTTCTTGAGAATATATGGGAAACTAGTGTTTAATACTGGAGAGTCAAAGAAGGAAGAAGGTGTATGGGAGGTTAAGGGGAGTGAAGGGGCACAGTCAAGGCAAGAAATGCCACATGCAGATGTCTCAGCAGAAACCAGTGCAGTAATGGACCCCCCCCGGGTGGCGGACAAGGGAATACCAGTTTTGGCACAGGGATGCTCTGGTCCCTTCCAGCCCCAATGAGTGGGATCAATACTCAAATCCCATCCCAGCAAGGCACCGGTTCCTCTGCCACTTACCTCAGCTTCAAATCAGCCATCAGGGGAGAGCACCTGGGTCAGCACAGAAGAAAATCCCTAAGAAATTTCATCATGGAGAAAATGTCCCAGAGCCTGGAAGCCAGGCAGATGCCTCCATAACATACCTCCTCCAAAGGGTTAAACCAACAGCAGCTGGGGGCCTGGGATTAAGATAAATAATTATTAACTGAATCAATACTGATAACACAAGTGAAGCTGGGAGCTTACTGACTCCTGGAGTCACTTTTAGTGGTTCTTTACACAGTGAACTCAACACCATCTCCCTCCCATGTGAGTGCAGGTCACAGACGGAAAGTTCCCTGATACCACAGAAACTGATCTGCACCAGAGGACAATAAAATGAGGAATAAGAAGCAGTAATTTCCACTCTTAATTACCAATGACAAACTAAAAATCAACTCAAATTCCTGTAAAGGAGCATGGAAAGGAAAGACATTTCGATTCCCTCAATCAAATACTTAAATCCTATTTACTGTGTACATATGCCAACAAAAGAACCTTTTGGATAATATTTACTGAGTGACACAGTGGCAGGATGAGGGCTGGGACGTTGACACAGTCCCACCAGGATCAGCCCTAGGATGGGGTTATTGTCAGCATGGAAAATGGGAGGTGAGCTGGCACAGCAGAACAAAGAGCAGCTCCATTCAGAAAGAGAAAATTCATTTTAACCTGGTGGAATTTTCTTCAGAAGTAAGTTCAGAGTTTGGTTAAGAACATGACCTGGACGTTCCCCAGCTCTGCAGCCTCGTGGTTGACTCAAAACCACACAAATTACAAGAGGGAGGAGGGGGATTCCTGTGGGATGAAGAGGGCAGAGCACCCCACAGAGCTTTAGCTCAATCTACTCTTCAAGGAAGTGGATGAAGATTACCTGTAACAGGGATCAGAGCTAAAAATTCTGTGTTACATGGAGCTTCAGCCCACCATTATGCCAGAACAGTCTGCAGCAGCCCAAAGAGCCTCGGATTGAAATAATCCCACTGAGGAAAACCAAAAGTATGAATCACAGAACACCAGCTACAGCGTGCAGGTAAGAATGAACGGGAGCAGTGTTGGCTGGGTGATAAAGCCAACCTGGCAGGAGCTGGAATAGGATGCTGATAAAGCTGTCATCTTTTTCAATTTACAAAAATGTGGTTATAAAAGCTGGACTTCAAGGCAAATAGAGGCAGTTGTTGGGAGGTACTTTGAATCCTTCTCTGCGTACAACCAGAGCTCTGAGCAATGAGAGGACAGTGCTGCTCTCCTCTTCCCCTTGGTCCCTGCTCAGACTCCTGTTGGTCAGCTCAGGTCTCTGTGCTGGTGATGTTTTTCAAACACTGGGGGCTTGGGCTGATTAAGCCTCTTCCTGGGGTGACAACAGAAATTTACAGATCACAGCTGGACTGAAAAGGTTTGGCACTTCTGGGGGTGTTACACCCCAAACCAGCACTGCCTGCCCAGCAAGGGTGGAGGGTCAGCTGGGGGGAGCACAAGGCAGGGGGCTGGGAGCTGCATCTTCCCCCAGCTGCTGTCCAGACTTCCCTTCAGCCTTGGCAGAACAATCCTGGCTGGTTTCCAACACCACCATACACTCCCATTTGGATTTCTGGAGTAAAACCTCTCCCTGCGGTACCTTGGGAGCAGCAGGTTTGGTGCCTTCAGGATTTGTGGGATGTCAGAAATCAGAGGTCAAGGCAGCAGTGATGCTAGAGAAAGATGCCATGGCCTCTCCAGGTTAATTATTTGTCTGAGGATTACATAATGCAGATGTGTTATTCAGAGCTTAGCAAGGGATTTTAAAAAAAATCAAGAGAAGGATGAGGAGGAGTCACAAAAGCTGGAAAGACTATAACAGCAGGGAATGAAACGGGAAGACAAAAGATCTAATTACAAATGACATTATTTGCATTCTCATCAACTTAATTCAATTTTGTTTCCTTATTGCTTTAATCTTGGATCTTAATTCAGTGGAACATAGTGGATGAAGGAGGCAATGAGAGCTGTGCATGGTTTGTTTGGGGCAGGATGTGGTGGTGGGTGCAGGCAGACCTAGCTTTGTTTTTTCATGAGCTGGATATGTCAGGTTATTCCTCAGGTTATATAGTTTCCAGATATATCTAGATGTTCCAATTCAAAAAATAAAGGCAATAAAAATCCAACATTCCTCTCCATGCTTGTGTGAAATGGGATCTGAAACAGCTTCAGCTTTGATTGGAGACCCAGTGTGACCTGACATTTAATTGAGGATGGGAAGGCACAGGTATCTTAAATAACAGGATGAAAATAATTCTGACATTGTGCTCTTGATGAGAAAATAGCATTTTCACATCACATCGGGCATTACATTACATTTCAGGTACTGAGGGCAATGCAAGTGATGCTTGGAGAGAAAGACATTTGGACTCCCTGAGGGAGATTGTGATTCTTTGGAGATTCACATGAATTTTAAATTAAATTATTAAGCAAAAATCTGGCCCAAAGCTCAAGGACTATATTGCATATCAAATTTCTAAAATTGTTTGAAATCGTGCTCATAGTAGGCATGCTGACATAGTGAAGAAGTAACAAGTTTGAAACAAATTAAATGGTCTAAATTGATCAAGCAACAAAGCATGGGCAATATTGCTCAACAACAAAACCAGTTCTGGTGTCTCCACATCTTTCCAGTATAAGGAACAACCAGCCTGGGGTTGAGCTGGGTCCTGCCTGGCAAAGTGGCCAGGATCACCAGTATTGCTGGCACCAAGTGCATCCTTGGGGCTTACAAAAAGGAGGGAGAACAACTTTTTATACAGGCAGATAGTGGCAGGACAAGAGGGAATGGCTTTAAGCTAAAAGAGGAGAGATTTAGATTAGATGTTAGAAGAAATTCTTTACTCAGAGGGTGGTGAAACCCCGGCACAAGCTGCCCAGGGAACTGTGGCTGCCCCATCCCTGGAAATGTTCAAGGGCAGGTTGGACACTGGTCTAGTGGAAAGTGTTCCTGCCCATGGCAGAGGGTGGAATGACATGATCTTTAAGGTCCTTCCAACCCAAACCATTCTGGGATTCTGGGATTAAAACTCAGCCCAGCAGCCGGTACCATGCAGCTCTCCAGGACTTGTATTTCACACCTCACAGCCCTTTCCGAGGGACATTTCCCCACTTGGGCAAGGATTTGTCTCCCACATGAGTTCCCACAGAGCAGATCCATCACCATGCTCACTGTTGCTCTCCAAGCTTCTCTGCCCCATCCTTGTGCTCCCAGCAGTAGCATATGACCTTCCATTTCTGCTCTGGTGGAAGTGGGAACACACCCATTTTAAAGTAGAGATATTTCAGCCAAACAGCCTATTGAGTTCAGGTTTTATTATCATCTTACACTCTTTCTAATGAAAGCAGGCATGGGGTTTTTTGGGGTATATATAGTGCTCATACATGCAGCCAACATAACTCTATGCATTGATTTTTGGGCCAGCTCTGCAAAAGGCAATTCAACTGACAATTAAATTAACAGCTACATCTGTCATTCTTGGCCCAAATGAGATCCAGAGAAGAAATTGCCCTGTTACCTGCTCAAAGTTCATCACTCTTTGAGGAGCATTAGACATTAAAGCCTGAGCTGAACTGTATCTTCATCAGGCTGGGAGTCTCCCTGGGACCTTCATTCTCGCTGCAGATGATCCTGTAATATACTTTGGAATAGGTTTAGATTAGATTTTGGGAAGAAATTCTTCCCTGTGGGTGTGGTGAAGCCCTGGCACAGGTGGCCAGAGCAGCTGTGGCTGCCCCTGGATCCCTGGAAGTACCCAAGGCCAGGCTGGACATTGGGGCTTGGAGCAGCCTGGGACAGTGGGAGGTGTCCCTGCCATGGCAGGGGGGTGGAACAGGATGAGCTCCTTCCAAACCATTCCATGGTTGTGTGACCTTCACTGCATTGCCAGGTGTGGCAGAGCTGTTGCCGGTACCTGCTTGTACAGATCAAGACATTGCAATGCTCTTGAACTTGTCTGTTCTGTTTTTCTGTTCCTAAAAGCAGTACTGATGGAAGCACAGGATACAATGCAAGGTGTTCCAGCAAAGGTGGGAGACTGGTGGGTGACAGCAGCACTTCTCAGCCTCACTGCTTGTCGTCAAGCCCAAGTGACTTTTGATCACACCTCACAGTCTCTGCTGCTGCACATCACACTCAGACACCTCTATACATGTAATACTTGGGAACTTAACTTGGGTTCACAAATCACAATTTTCCATGGTTTTACAAAGTTCTGCAGAGTTTCTTCCAACTCCCCAGGAAGCAGAGAGCCATCTGCTTTGGGAAGCTGAGTTTCCTCCTTTCCATCAGATGCTCTAGATCTGGCCTTTGGCAAACCACATCTTGGTTACAGCATTTCTCGTTCTGTTTCTATCTCCTGCTGTAATTTGTTACCAAATTCTTACCCCTCCCTCAGCCTCAGCCAGTAGTTTTACATCTGGTGCATGGCCCTGCACACAGGTTCTACAAATGAAAATGGTGAGACTCCGGTGTAGATGAAAGTGAAAAATAGATGTTGCATTCTGGGCTTCATTTCACTGTGGCACAATTCATTGGTGCCATCTGTCTTAGTCCTTTTTAAATGGCAGCTCTTCTGGAATTGATTGACAAGTGAATAGATTTTCTGCCACAAAGTTTTGAGGTCAATCAATCACTTATGTGTATTAATTACGAAGATCTTGAAGCTGCAGTGGGCAATTTTTCACTTCAATGAGCTACACATACAGAGTTGCTTTAACTTATTTTTAAACAGCTTATTTTTCACTGTTGGTCAAAACTCTGGGCTGACAGGTTAAAGAAAAAAGGATTAGCAGCTCTTGAAAGCAAACTTTATGATTTCAGCAGCTCGCACTGTTGGGCTATATCAGTGATGGCACAGGAGGAGTCTGAGGGCAGAGAAAGCCACATGTCTTCCTCCAGATAAGGAAAAAACCCAGTTGTTTAGGCAAATAAAGGTTTTATAACCCTTTCTGAAAGAGAAGGGATATATAGAATCCTGGAATGGTTTGGGTGGGAAGGATCCTTAAAGTTCATCTCATTCCACCCTGCCATGGGCAGGGACACCTTCCACTAGATCAGGTTGCTCCAAGCCCCCTCCAACCTGGCCTTGAGCATTTCCGGGAATACTGTGGAAGAAATGAAGCCTTGGACAATGTCTGGCTAAATTTCACTATTTCATGCAGAAAATGAGTAGCATCCTGGCTGACAGGATGCTGCCTTAACTCCATGGGAAATAACAATGTAATAAAGTTGCCTCATGTTATATGGATTTGTAGTGCTGCTCTGCACAGTTAAGCAGATAACGTTTCTCACCCAGAGACACCTGCACTTTTACAGTCAGGGCAAAGATTCGTTATACACACAATACTTTTCTATACAAAGTTGTCAACATGTGAAATAGAAAATGCCAGAGATAAGGTAGACTGTGCATGTATATCTATACATAAATTCAAGTGTGTGTATCAGTTTTACTTTATAAAGGGTTTGAGCATCTGAGCACAAAAAGGGACATCTTAAGCAGGTGTATGTTCCATGAATGTTTAAATTTTCCTGGATTTCATATAGTAAAATTCTGTCAGTATTTCAGGCTACTTCAAATCCAGACAGCTGGAGGAAAGGAAGTTTTTTGTAATAACAGGGTTAAAAAGAAACTGGTTTTATATCCTCTATTATATGAATAGAATCTAACTACAATCTGATGGTGAGAAAATGTCTAACAACCTCTGTGTGTTATAACAAGCACCAGAAAAGAAAGGAGATGGTTATTTTGGGAGGTTCTGCACTGGCTTAGCTAACTGCAACTTCTGCAAACGCTGAATTGTGTGAAAATTTTAAACACACTTTGGGGAACATGGAGAATGCTTGATTTTCTCCAGCATAGGGTATTAGCAATTTTGTAAAATCCCCCAGCTGCAGCAGGAAAGGCATTATAATAGCCACCTTGGAATTGAGCACAGTGTAATTAACACCCCCACGGAGCCTCAGACACAATGGAGGCTTCCAGATAGACAGCTCACAGAAGAAAGAGAAATGCTTTGATACAGAAGTTCCAGAGTAATGTGCAGCCCCCACCCAGCATTCCGGTGAAGGGGAGTCTCTGCAGCACTCCTGGTTCGGGACACCCCCATCCACCTGATGACTTAGTGGGGATGGTATTTGGCCAAAGGCTGGATTTGGTGATCTTGGAAATCTTTTCCAGCCTTGCTGGCAATGACTCTATGATCCTCCCCTGGGAAATGGAGAGTGGATGTGGCCGTGCAGACCCCAGCCAGCGCCGGATCATGCACTGGAGAGCATTTCCTCCAAGATCACCAGGAAGTGTCTCAGCTCCATCACTTCTTACAAATACTGGCAGCACTTCTTCAGCTCCTGCTTCAATTCTCACAGAGACAGAGAGAGCAGTGCCCATTCCGTAGGAGCTGTGAGTTGCTGCATGCTGTTCCCACCTCTGAGCACCATTTTAACCCACATGCAAAGGGAAATCATCAGGCTTGAGCTTGATGCTGGTGGACACATGAAGGCTTTGCTGCACGAGAGGGGTTTGTAAATGACACAATTATAATAATTTGTGTGTGAAACAGCTTGTCCTTCACCTACCAATTTAATGCAGCCAATTGCAATTCCGAATCTCTTTTTAGGGGAATAGCTTGAAGGAAAACCCGAGGCTGCAGCTCATCTGTGCTTGTAAGTTTCTATTTATTGCAAAATAATTTCCCACTGCTGTTTTCTAAACTGCTTTGACAGAAACAAAGCGGTGGGTTGGAGTGCTGGCTTCCCTCGGCAGTAGCCGTGTGGAATTGCAGGTTTGACCTCATTTCATCCTCTGAGTATTTAGAGATTGCTTTCATGCCCAGGAACCATAGGAGAAGAATATAGATTCCTTCCAGAGTGCATTGAACTTGGAAACAGTAAGTGACCTCTAAAGTTGAATTCTATAGCCACAAGAATAAAGAATTTCTTTCTTTAGGAATGAAAGAAACAGGTTTTAAATCAACACCAGAAGAACAGCTGCTCAACTAAAAATACCCAATAAAGTGGAAATAGAAAAGCTGTTTCCAACTTACATCTTTTTGAAGAAATCATTATTTCTGTGATTCCCTTATGCTTTCCATATCTATGTTGCTATCCAACAACAGAGGCTGTGGAAGATCAAGGATGCGAGTCTACCATAGTGTCCCTTTGCAAACACACAGGCATAGAGAAGCTATGCCAGACCTGTTACTAGATTCTATTCCAGGAAAAATGGGCAAATTTCCACTTAGACAATGTGATGCCCAAAGGGCATTTTCACAGAATGGGAGGGAAAGAACAGAGTAGTTTCAGGCTGTTGGTCTGCTGGAACAGCTTTTCTAGAGGCCCACATAGAGATTACTTCTCCTTAAGAGTGGGTCGTCACAGCTTTCAGTGAGCAATGGAAATAGTCACAGCAATGAAAGTGCAACCAACACTGCCACTTCTGCTGAAAACAGCTTGGTAATTACAGATTTTATATATATTTAATTTAGGAAGGACTTCACTGTTTAATCTCAGGTAATTGTGCCCCGGCTGGAAGAGTTCCTGTGCCAGGCTAGGCCAGGGATGCTAAGGGTTTGCCACCCTACTCTGTGCCATCTTCAACCCACTCAGCGGGTTTAAAAGGGCTTTTCAAACACTACATCAGGCCATAAATGTGTATGCATTAGTTACCCACCCACAGCATCCAGGGGAATGGAAGCAATTCCTGAGGCTAACAGGGAAAAAATAAATCTCAGCATTTGGAAGGTGATAGCATGGAAGTAACAAGTGCACGTCTAGATAAAAACAGAAGAATACTGCAGAGGCCAAATTGTCTTTTTGACAGATGATATGAAGATAGGGTCATAAAAACGTTCTCTCCCATAACTGCATCCTCCTTGATTTATATTAGGAATAGTGCCAGGAGTCATTATGGATTTAAACACAGCCTTTTGCTGCCATGTGCTATGATGTTTCCAGCCAGATCAGGAGACAGCAAATGGAAATGGCTCATTATTCTGTCATTTCCCGGCATAGGCGTGAGGAGTTTGCACACCTTGGCATCAGCATCATAAACCTGTGGGAGTGATGGCCTCAGGAACTGTCACAGGTCAGGGACCACTCTCCTCCTTCGGCTGCAGCAGCACCAGGAAGGGACACTGAGAATCCTAAAAAGCTGCATTTTGTTTTGTAGCCATGATCTTACATCCCAGCCTGCAGGCATGGATGGTAACCCCTGTTCTGCCTTGGTTTGCAAACACAAATCTTTAGGTGCTTCAATGGTTCTTCACTGCAAAGCAGCCTGGAGATGAGCAGTAGGTTAATTAATTTAGGGTGTGATGATACCCAGCACCCACAAAGGGCTCACGCCAAGCCCTCCACAACTCCATTTAGTACCTGCCATCCCTGTGGCACATCCCAGCACAGTAACCAGTAACTACCACCTACATCTTCAATGGACTAAACTGGGTACCAGGCCCCTCCTGGCTCAGCCTGAGTCTTGCTTGGAAATACCCAAACGAACGTGAAAAAAAGCTGAATGAAACCCAGAGCCAGCTGCAAAGCTCTGAGTGCTGACCAGCCTCACAAAATTTGGAACAGTTGCTGCTGCATGGGGCAGGACCTGGAGTGTCATACCCAGTCAGCACCTCACTGACATGCGGGACTCCCATTAAAGGTGATTATTAAGTGATAGTGTTCGTGCTCCTCTGCTCCTAGTCAGACCAGCCTCTGCTGCGGCTTCAGAGGCGTTTGGTGCCGCAGCAGCTCCCAGGAGATGGGCCTTAATGAAGGGCTCCCTAACAAAGGCTTTAATTGCCTGGTAAGAGGAAGGGCCATCCCCTGAGGTGGAATATCTCTAAGATTAAAGGCTGCTCCCAGCCTTTCTCCCACTGCTTCTCCTTTTGACTTCAGGTTTAACTCTCTTAACACTTTATTCCTGTATTTCTCTTCTGCTTCAGCAGTCATGCAAAATAAATGGGAAGAAGGAGAGAAAGACAAATATCAAAGAGAAAAACTATCATCTTTAAAAACTTGAAAACTCTTTCTTTCTTTCTTTCTTTCTTTCTTTCTTTCTTTCTTTCTTTCTTTCTTTCTTTCTTAATAATATGGGCAAGAAACCCCAGAATAAGCCAGCTTGGAAAAAAATCGTCTTTAGGTGCCCTGGCAGCTTGGAAAGCAGAGTGGCTGAAAGAACTTGTTCCCTGGGAGGGAGGGCAGGCCCTGGCACAGGTGCCCAGAGCAGCTGTGGCTGCCCCTGGATCCCTGGCAGTGTCCAAGGCCAGGCTGGACACTGGGGCTTGGAGCAGCCTGGGACAGTGGAAGGTACCCCTTCCATGGATGGGGTGTGGAAGGAGATGAGTTTAATGTATCTCACAGCCCAAACCATTCCAGGATCCTAGGACAGCTGTCCAGATCCCATCCAGTGGACAGTGAGCCTGGCCCTGCCTGTGCTGGGGTCCCCTCAAGCCAGTCATTCTGCTTTGGTGATGGAGTGTGCAAAAGCATTCCCTGAGCGGAGAGGGAATGGTGCTTTAGCTCCGTTTCTCTGTCAGAAACTTTAATCGGTTGTCCCCAGACATGCTAATTAATTTGTTCTGCGTGGAAATAAATGTCTCTAGACTTCCTTTGTCATTTTCAATCTCTCTTTAACTCCCATCTGTTTCCTTCATGGTTTGTGAACTAAAAAATAAAGAAGGGAAAAATGGAAAGGAGTAGATTTGAATTTTCCTTATCGAATGCTGTTACCGTAGTGAGGCCCTGGGGATCTCACAGAAAGGTTGCACACGCCTCTGCTGAAATCTAAACAGCTGTGGGAAATGCCCTTTTATGGTAAATATTGCATGGAAGTCATTAATAAACTGCAGTTTTATTAGGTATTGCCAGATGTTAACTTGACAACTCTGAGAACAGCAGGAGGTCACAAGCGGTGGCAGTGCCAGGGAGGGGAGTGTGCCACACTGGGCCTCTCCCTCTGCACCGAGGGCTCCTGGGGAGACAGGGACCCTGTCCCCACAAGTACAGTATTGGAGCTGTGCTCTGATTGCTACCCTGCCCTGCCTGGTAAGGTTGGGAGTGCTTCCTTCCTTCTCTTTGTCCCCTCCTCCTCCTTCTCTAGTGCACTGCATGATTCCCAGAGCAGCTGCTGCCCCAGATCTCATCCCAATGCTTGGAGAATCCTGTTGGAAAAAACCTCCAACACCATCAAGACCAACCTGTGCCCAACCCCCACCTTGTCAACCAGCCCAGAGCACTGAATGCCATGTCCAGTCATTCATTCCTTGGACACCTCCAGGGTTGGGGACTCCACCACTTCCCTGGGCAGCCCATTCCAATGTTTAACAACTCTTTCAGTGAAGAAATTATTCCCAATATCCAACCTGACCCTCCCCTGGCACAGCTTGAGACCATTTCCTCTTGTCCTGTCCCAGTTCCCTGGGAGGAGAGCCCAATCCCTCCCTCCTGTCAGGGAGTTGTGCAGAGCCACAGAGTCCCCCCCAAGCCTCCTTTTCTCCGGGCTGAACAATGCCATCCCCCTTGGTTGCTCCTCACAGAACCTACTCTTCAGACTACCTCAGTTCTGTTTCCCTTCTCTGGACACACTCCAGCACCTGAATGGCAAGAGCAGGAAGTGTGGGGGCAGTTGCAGGGTGATCCTGCCCTTCCTTGCTGCTGGTGAAACCTGGAGCAGGATCCTCTCCATTTGCAGGGTGGCAGAGCAGCTCTTCCAGTGCAACAGCAGGATAGTGATGATTATTTTGAAGACCTTGTTACAGAGAGATTAATTCCTGTTTCTGGTCTCTGTTTCAAACTGGGCATTTTAACTGGCAGGAGGTGGGCAGTGATTAATTGTCTCAGGTCTTTGATTCAAAGAAAGCATAAACTCATCAAAGCTAATTTTAAGGAGTGGAAATGCTTTCCCAGTGCAGGACAAGTGATTATTCAGCCACAATCAGATGCTCCAGAGCCAGCCAGTAGGAGGTCTTAGGAGAAACTTTACTCAGCAGAGGGAGAGTCCTGGGTTTTGTGCCCCATTCACCCCCATCCAGTGCCACCAGGATACACCGCTCAGTGCTGCTGCTTGATGCTCCCACCCAGCTCTGTGCCCCTGCCAGGATGAAAGTGTGAAAAAATCCCACTGATGATGGGTGATTGATGGTGGGTACCAGGGACCAACAAAAGCTACTGCCGTGTACTACCTCTGCTCAAAGGCCTTCCCCGAGGCAGTTGGGCTGTGGGAAATGTTGACTCCTGCAGATGGGAACCAGGAAAGGCAACCCAGTGCTTGGAAAGCCAATGACATGCTTTTCCCTAGGAAAAGTGTTAACACCCAGGAAAAATTGAATCTGCTCAGGTTCTGGAAGTTCAAGTTCACCTCTGATGCCACCATCACCAGCATTGTCACACATTCAAGGAGCACAGTCGTGGGTGCTCCAGCCACCTCTGCTCCCCAGAGCATCCCTGGGGATGATCTCGGGTCACCCCAGCTGCAGGTGGGGCCTGGAGGTAGGAGCAAGGCATGAGGCAGGATGGGAACAACATCCCAGCTCTGCAGAATGAGGCTGTTTTCCCTCCTCTGCAGAGGATAAAGTCAGCTATAAACCAGCCAAGACACTTCAGCTGGAAGTGAGCAGGTTGTTATACCTGGCAGTTGATTTTCACAGCTTTTTTTATATGGTGCATTAACAGAGTAACAAACCTTATTACAATTTAATAAACCTGATTCCAGACTGAACAGCCCTGTTTCAGGGCTGGCTCATGTTCAAAGAGCAGGATAGCCAGCTCAGTGCTCACTCAAGAAGCTGGGAAGCGGTCTGAAAGCAGAAAGAGAGCCATAAATGAAGCAAAAAGCTCTTGCCTGGGTTTGGGCTTTCTCACAGCTCAACGTTCTAGTTAAATGCACCAGCTGAGCACCTTGATTTTGGGGCACAGGGGAGGATGGCTGCGGAGGCAGCTCCTGATGGGACAGCGTGACCACCTGCTAACCATAACCTGCTGTGTCACTTGTATTCTTGGCAAAATGAATTTATCCTCCACATAATTATAGAAAGAAAATAGTTTTGACCTCAGATTCACACTTCTCAGCTTAATGTGTATAATTGCTTTGGCAGCCATTTATTACTGTCAGCATTTCCAGTTGGGGCAGTGGGGACCAGAAAGGAGAGTAGGGGGGATGGGGAGGTTGGGTGTGTACAATAATAAAGAGCTGTTTACATTTGCATATTAATCATAGATACAGACCTGGGGTGTAGAAAATCCCACTGTCCTCAATCACCAAAGTTTCACAGGGATGTGGGAAAATGTTGCAGCATCCCCTGCCTTGTCCTTGGTCTGCCTGCTGCAAGCTTCTCTCCTTCCAGAGGTCCTCCAAGGCAGATATGTCCAAGACTAATGAATTATTGATCAGCAGATAATAGGAGTAGCTTTATTTCTAATGGCTGAATTGCTTATTGATCCATTTCGCACGAAGAGAGTGGGAGGACTGAGCATTCACCACGTGTTATTGCCACTGTAGCCTTGTCTAATTAACACCCCCTTTGTCTAATTAACACCCCTCTGGGGTGTGTGCTGGAGAGGAGCCTGTGCCCAGGACCAGGAATGGGAGTCTGTAAATCCATCTGGATTTAAGTAACATTAAAAATGAAAGAAAAACCAGCAGCTTTAGGTAATCCTGGAGAGAAGAGAGAGAGGAAAAGGGGAACTCCATGTGATGAACGGGCAAAGCCTGATAATTCTCTGATATCACAGCATCTGGCATTCACTGTGAATCTCAACGGGATGAAGTGAGAACCTGCCACTGCTCCAAACTCCATGCTATTTGTAAAGCACAAAGGTGTTCTCACTCTTTGATTTATGGAAATCAGCCAGGTAGAAGAAACAAGGCCTAAATGCTGCCTGATAGTACAAAGTGTTATAGGGAAATGGATTTTTTTTCAAGTTCTTAACTGACCTTTGTCCTTTAACCCTGAGAGACTGAACAGGCATCTAAGCTGGCATTAGAATTTGCATTTCAAAGTAATATGTGCAAAAATAATCCCAGATATCAGCCTTCATAATTTTAGCTGATTAAATCAGGTTGACTCTGGGAGCTCAAATTCATCCCACCTTTCACCTCCTCTGCATCCCCTGCAAACCCACTTTGGGTTCCTCCCTCCTGCAAAGCCCCAGCAGCCACAGCACAGGATTTTGCCCAGTGCCTGACAGGCTGGGCATCCCTTCCCAGGTCCTGTTGCTGGCTCCCCAGCCTGAGCTGCCCCCACAGCTCCTGTCCACTGCTGACACATCCCTACACCAGCACTTGGCACAAACTGCCTTCCTGCCACTGGCACTTTGTGTCAGCCCTGTTGGTTCTTTATCTGCAGCACCCAAGAGAGGCTGATGAGCCCTTTCTAATGGCAGCTGAATTCAGAAGAGGATATTCCCTATTTGTCTGTGGAGAAGTCGTCGGCAGAAACAATGCAGCCACCTTTTCTTTCCTCCTCGGTTTCCTGTGGCAGCTGTGCCTCCACAGCACCAGCCCATCTCTGTCGCTGCTCACTCTTCTCCCCACGAGCCTCTTGTCCTCATACTCACCATCTGATACCATCTTGTCCTCTTCAGATATGACTGTGCCTTTCCACTTCCCCTGGCGTAGGATCCAGGCTGTTGTGGTCTTGAACAAATCTATTTGGGGCAAAAAAGCCATTCTGCAGTCCCTGGGTGGAGGCTAGCCCCTGCCTGCCCTTTCCCCCTGCCTGGGATCCACTAAGTACAGCCAAGGAGCTTGGAACTAATGAAAGGAGTGATGAGGACTTAAAATGACCAAGTCTCAATGGAGTGGGTTCTGGCACGTTTTCAAATTGATTTTAAATAAGAACTCCCAATATTCCTCCTCCTTTATCTCATTCCCTACATCACTGATTCCTCATCAAACAGTTTAAATTAATTTGAGCCTGCTGTTCTCTGCCCTGTTATCTTTTCCCCCCTCATTTATGAATTTTAAATCATCTTGTTAACAACCTACTTAGTTGCATAATTTCCCTATAATAATCCCTGCCCCTGGCCGATTGTGCATTAATTCTGGAGACAGCACACTGAGCAGCCGATGGCACAGCTGTGCTCACACTACCAACAGTGGCTGCAGCGACAGGAAAATGACTATACAGAGCAGTAGCCCAGCGGCCACTGGAATTTGGGCTATTGGTGCTTTGTTTCCGGCTGGTGCCCACTGTTCTCCAATCCAGACCATGGCACACCATTCTGGTGTAGGCAGCAAAAGGGGATCTGTGGCTTGGTACTGTGCAGGGACACTGGGACACAGGACAACTTCATTGCCAGGTAGGTAGCCCTGTTATCCCCTCTGTCCCCTCCCCACCATCTCTATCCAACCTCCCAGCCCCAAGGCTCTGGAACCATCTGTGATGCTGACAGGTACCATTTCCAAGATGGAAGCTGGAGATAAAATCTATAAATCATTTCCTAAGGGTTACAGTAGTGGATTATGGATTAATACGAGAGGGTAGAGAAGACACATGAAGCACTGGAGGTCATAAATCCTGTAAATTAAGTAACTCTGTGTGTCAAGAGATGCCAGCTGTGTGCTCAGGTCCTTGTGTGGCAGCAGATGGATTTCCTGCCTTGAGGAAGTTTTAGTGCTCTCAGGGCAGGCGCCTACCCTAGACTTCCCAGGAAAGGTTAAGGAATGGCAATGCTGCATCCTGTGGGTTTCCTCTAGGCTTCAGAGGTGAAGGTCATTTCAATGAGATGCTCAGAGCTCCATCAGTGTGAAGTTTCATTCCCCTCCCACGCTTTGCTTTCCTTCCTTCTTTCTTGTCTCTCTGAAGTCATTGAGAGCAGCACTTCTTTATTCAACCCTGCTGTGCATTTATTCTGCTTATTCTACTTGCACCACAACATTCTGAGAGTGCTGGTTGCTGGTACTCATTTTTCCCAGTTTTTGTTGTTTTGGTTAGTTTGGTTTTTTTTAAGTTCAAGGTTGAAGAAAGCTGTCATAGAATAGAATTATAGAGTCATAGAATCATGAGTGTTGGAAGAGACCTTGAAGAGACCTTTATGATCATCCAGTCCAACTGTCAACCCAGCACTGCCACTCTAACGCCTAAACCACGAAACCACATCACCAGTGCCAGATCCAGACAGCTGTTAAACACCTCCAGGGATGATGACTCCACAACCCCCCGGACAATCTATTTCAGTGCCTGACCACTCTTATCAGTGAAAAAAAAAAATAAAAATTAATGTCTAATCTGAATCTCCCCTGTCTTAATTTAAGGCCATTTCATCTGGACCTCTCACTGCAGGTGTAGTAGAAGAGACCTCACAACAGCCTCCTGTGGAGAGTGATATGGTGCCCCCTGAGCCTCCCCTTCTCTAGACAAAGTCCATTACCTCTAACAACAAACTAGCCAGAGGACCAGCAGCAAGTGTTTTACATCAGCTGTAGGACATGCCCTCTCTTTCCAGCCTGGAGAAGAGAAGGCTCCAGGGAGACTTGAGAGCCCCTTCCAGTGCGTAAAGTGGCTGAAAGAGAGCTGGAGAGGGACTTTGGACAAAAGCCTGGAGTGACAGCAGGACAAGGGGGAATGGCGTGGCACTGTCAGAGGGCAGGTTAGATGGGTATTGGGGGAAGGTTGTGGGGCGCTGGTCCAAGCTCCCTTGGATTTGCGGGTGCCTCTTCCCGGGAATTCTCCAAGGCCGCCGGCGCCCTCTGGCGGCCCCGCCGCGAACGGGCGAGCGGCCCGGCAGGGCGCCAGGTTTGACCTTGGCCTTGGTCTTGGCCCTTCCTGAAGAGAAGCGATCCCCGCTCGCCTCCGTCTGGTCCCTCCTTGAGCACCCCACACAGCAAATAGGACCTTTCCTGCCACCCATGTGGGGATCCCCCACGCTGATTCATGGATGCTCACTTTGGCATCAGTGTGACCACAGCATCAAGAAGCTATTTTGTGAAATTGTGCATCCCTGTTTCCCCTCCGACCCCTAGCATCATGGAGTTGCTTCCCTGCCCGCCAGCCCAGAGTCCTCCCTCCTGGGGCAAACAGCTCAGAGACCCTCTCTAAGATTAGCCCTCATCAGGGTCCCAGGGTCCGGAGTGACAGGTAGGGGATGCTCTGGTGACTAAAAGCTTAAGAGTCTACATGGACACAGCAACGTGGGCAGCACGTGGAGTGCTGAGGAGGGACAATGACCACAACTGGCTCCATGCCAGCCCCATATGCCCATGGCAGTGGCAGGAACACCCACAGGATGGTGGTTGGGATGCACGGGAGGCTTGCCCAGAACTGCTGCAGTTGTCCCATGCACACACACACTTCTCAACAACCAACTGCTCCACAGCCCCTGGCACATGTGTCCAGAGGAAACAGGACTGCCCTGTTCCACTTACCCTGTCCCACCCTTCTCCTGGGTATGGGGGACACTCCACCGTACCCTTTGGGGAGCTGTGGGTGCGCAGCCAACACCAAGATGTGTCACAAGGAGCCAAAGCCATTACTGCCAGGGTGGTGTCCTGGCCGAGCAGGAACCTCTGATCCTGCTGGATTATAAACCAAGGCAGCCTTAACTCCTGGGAAAAACAGTGCCCAGCAGCTGCCCTTGGTGACTGTCACTGCCCTGTCCAGCAGATTATAATGTGCATTCAAAAATAATTATAAATAATTAGTAAGATGGTATTCCAGGGCAGTATCCCATAATAAGGGAGGTAGGAGGCCAGCATGGCTGGATGGGGGATGCAGGGAGGTCAGCACCACTGGAGGAGGGATGCAGCTCCCAGTCTGACAGGGAGGAGATGGAAATGAGACAATGATCTGTAAATGCAAACAATTAAATTGACAAAAACCTTATTGGCTCATTCTTATGCACAATATGCAGCCTCCAATTACATTTTAAACGTGTTTCATTTTCTGTCTTTTCCCCCCTAATTTTCCACAGAAGGTAATTAGCAATCTTTTTTTCTGTGGATATGTATTAATATATTAATTAATATATTAATAATTTATTATTCAATTAATACTTTGTTAACCATGGCCAGGATCATACTGGTTTGATTTACGCAGTTTTAGTCTTTTCCCAGTGCAATTACTCCCAGCTCTCATGCCCAGAGTCACAGGTGCAGGAATCTGGGATAAATGCGCACAGCCCTGCCCACAGCCCCTGGAGGATCCTGTCTTGGCTCCCACTTCATCGCTAAATTCCTCAGTCTCCCCACACCGTGTGTCACTGTGCTCCCACCTCATCTTCCATGGCGGGAACCACTCCCAGGAGGAACAGCTGAGCCGTGGGAGCTGCTGGGCTGTAGTGTCCAGCTCCCCCGAGTCCTGGGCTCTGGCACAGTGGGAACGTGGGGCGAGGGTGCTGTTGAGGCAGCAGGGCTGTACCTGGGGTGGTTGCCACGAGAGGGTGCTCATGGAGCTGGCTCCAACTCTGGATTGACTCTGCAACCTCCTGCCTGCACCCTGCTCCTGCCTGTAAACTGTTCCCCCAGCGTGGGTCACTGATGCTCTGCCCCAGCCCTAATTTTACCAGTGAACGGCTACTCTGGCTGTAAGTCCTGGCTCTACAAACCACTAGCACAGCCCCTTCTGCCAAAGCACCACAGGGCATCACAACAAAAGCTGCTGTTGACACACTGACAGTCCAAGGGTGAGCAGATGATGCTCTGCGGCCCCAGGAGGCTCTGCTGATTTACAGGGAGTAAATTAGAGAATCATGGAATATCCTGAGTGGGAAGGGACCCACAAGGATCATCGAGTCCAACTCCTGGCCCTGCACAGGACAAGCCCAGCAATCCCACCCTGTGCCTGGGAGTGTTGTCCCAAATGCTCCCGGAGCTCTGGCAGTCTTAGGGCCTTGACCACTGCCCTGGGCAGCCTGTTCCAGTTCTGCCCACCCTTTGGGGGAAGAACTTTTTCCTGATATCCATCCTAAACCTCCCAACAGAGCTCCAGCTGTTCCCTCGGGTCCTGTTGCTGGTCATTAGATAGAAGAAATTGGTGCCTGCCCCAACGAGCTTCTCCTCCTCTCCCCAGAGAGCAGGGCAAACAGAGGAGTGGGCATAGATGGCCATTTGGCCGAGGCACTGGCCTCAGCAGCTCCAGGCACTTCTTATCTGCCAGCACTGTAGAAAACCTGGGACGTTCAGGGTGTTGCCAGGGCCCATCACGGGGCCAGTGCAGCCTCTTCCTATCATGCACAGCCCAGCCCACAGCACAGACAGGACCAGTCTGCCCACTTTGTGCCTTTAAACAGCTTCTCCTCCTTGAACTCTTCGGCCCGGACCACCTCAAGCCCTCCATGGGGACATGGCAGCAACATCCCAGCCTTATCTGGACATCACCACACACCCCAGACTGCATGGCTGTTCCTAAGGCTGCAGCTGAGCAACATGGGGATGCCACAATCTCTGCCTGAAGCAGAGCAAAGGTCCTGGGTCCACCCAGGGAAAAAGCCCAGGCAAAGTGCAGCAGTTTGTCCTTGGCCGTGTTTGCAGTGAACACAGCCCGTGGCCCATAGAGCCACCCTCAGCATGTGCTGTGCCTCCATCACCACGTGGCATTGGGGCATCCCTCATCCCCCCTGGAATGGCTTCCTGACAGCTGGATATCCCTCACCACCCCGTCCCAGAACAGCTCCAAGACTGTGAGGCATTGCTCACTCCCTGACCCTAACACAGCAGAGAGATCTCATTAAGAGAATATAATGTGCACTGAAAGTAATTGATGATCATCCTGCATGCATTGATTCTCTGTCTCCTGTAATTCTGCTTTGCTCCTATATTAAGGGGCAGTTGTTTTTCCCCACAGAGCCTAGCCCAGGCAGCAAAGGCTGAGCCATGGCCCTGGCCATCTGCCCACTCCTGTACATCCATCCCTGTGCCATGCTGTGCCATGCCATGGGCAGGGCTCTCCAACATCAGGGCTAAGTCAGGCTGCTCATTGCACATGGGTGTTTGGTCTGTGCCAGGGCACAAACCTGGACACACCCCTGTCCCACAGGCAGACCAAGGTGGAAGTCTCCAAAAGCCAGGAGCTCTTCATACAAGTTTCTCCTGCTCCTCAGCTGTAAGCAGGGTGGTTTGAGTGGTGCTGGAGGAAGTATCACTGCAGCCATGGCTCATCTCAAAGCCTCTGTGGGAGTCAGGATGGGCACTGCACAGGTCATCCCCATATACCCACCTGCAGCAGGAAAGTGGCGGCTAGCAGCAGCAATGTGGGTGGCACTGATAACCCTGCCCTTTCTTGGAAGTGTTCAAGGCCAGGTTGATGGGGCTTGAAGCAAACTGGTCTAGTGGAAAGTGTCCCTGCCCATGTCAGGGAGTGAAATGAGATGGGATTTAAGGTCCCTTCCAACCCACACCATTCCATGATTCTGTAATTCTCCCTGCCCCAGCCAGGGCAGACAGCCACAGCCAGAGACAGTGCGGGCCATGGGACAGACAGACCTTTCCCAGCAGCTGCCTGCCCTTCCCAGCACAGCCCCACCAGTGCCTTGGCGGCGGCTGGGAACAGCAGCATTTGTTTGCAGAGCAGCAGGCCAGAGTGCTTGGACAGAGCTGCACACTCAGCATAACCCAAATCTCCCAAAAGAACTGAATAAAGTCCCTGGGCAGAGCAGGAGCAGGCAGGGACCCTGATCCCCTCCTCATGCTTGTCACATGAGTGAGATCTGCAGCCAGGCTCCCCTCTCCCCAGGAAGGGGACTGTGCTGCATTGTGGGGAGGATTAGGCTGTTTTGGGAGGCTGGGAACATCTGTGGGTGAAGGGCTGTGGGGCTGCCTGGCTCTCACAGTACCACAGGCACCATGGCCCCACAGACCTGGGAAAATGGGCTTAAGGCACCCATGGGGTTGTGGTGCATTTGGGCACCCCCCAGGGAGGTGATGGAGGATGGCCCAACACCACAGCAGAAGCAGCAGCAGCTTCCCTGCTCATAACCACTGTATCGAGAGGGCTCACCCAGTAAAATGCCCCCAAGTTCCCTAATAGGGAAGAAAGGACAGGAGGGAGGAGAGCTGGGATCTGCCTGCCCTCATCCCAGCTCCCACCAAAGGGCCTGGCTGCCACTGGCAGCCAGCAGCTGGAGCACGCCCCCGCTCCTCTGAGAGCCCCCAAACCACCCCCCCCAGCTGCTGCTGAGCAATTCTGACTGGCAACCTCAGATGCTTGGGAAAACAAACTGCAGGGGAATTAGCTCCCAAGTATTTCCTCAATTCTGCCTGCTATGAAGAGAATTTTATTTTGCTACCCCTGGAGGAAGGAAGGCGACGTGGCCGGGTGCATAGAGGAAACCTGTAGAAGAATGGGGGGAATCCAGCCAACAGTACTCCCACTGCTCACACCTCCTGGCCTGGGGACCAGGGAAGCACACTTGGCCCCATGTGGTCCTTTGCAAAGAGATCATCCCAGCAGACCCTAATCTGGCTCCAGTTAGGCAGTGCCGTGGGTTCAGCCTGCAGGACACCCCTGGCTTGCCATCTACTGCCCACTCACCCATCACCATGGGTAAAGCCAGGGCTCCCATCTGCTTTTTGGAGCCCTGTGCCTAATTTTAGCTCCTGTATTACAGGTACATAACAATGAGAGAAGCTCTGGGAGCCCAGCTCACATACTTCCCAGCACTGCAAGATAACTTTGCTTGCAGAAATAATGTGACTAAATATAGAGCTGAGGCAGGAGCAGGCACAGGGACAGCCCCTGCCTGGTGGGAGAGGCTGGCCCAGGGCAGAGTCTGTGCCCTGTGGGGGGGTGCCATGCATGCCACAGCAAGGACTCTGCTCTACCCTAATCAGGGCACTTAGTAGTTTATAGCCTAATACAGGGCAAAAGTTTCTCCTCCCAATCCAACAGACACCTTCCTCCCTCACCTGCCTTTCCATGGCATTGGTTCCTAGGAACAAGTCCCACAGGAGATCCTGGAGCCAGGGACAGGGCTGACACCCAACTCCAGATGGGGCATGGAGGTCACTGGCAGAGAACAATCACAATTTACTACTATAGTGCTCCCAGCCAGCCACATTCAGGCAGGAGGAAATTATTTATATACTTTTTTTTACTTAGCAGGGTTGCCTCCCTGCCCTAGCTGTGTGAGCCTCTCCCAGGGGTACTAGCTACAGGAACACCCATGTCAAGCTGTGGACACAGCCCAGACAGCACATCCCATGCCCACAAGTGGTGGGGACCAGCAGAGAAGGGTTGAGCACATCCTTCACTGCAGAGGACACATGCTCATCTCAACAGGCATCACCAATGGTTGGTATGGCAAAGAGCCCAGGCCTTCCTGCAGCCCTGTCTGACTGAGTCCCACCAGAGACCACCCCACACACAGAGGGGAGCTTGTCTGGGTCTACAAAAATGCTGATAAATAGGGGCAGCTTCCCAGGGGTGGGTTGTTGTTACATGAGCCCATCTCTGTGGTCCACCAGACACCCCAGCTATGAAAATACAATTACCTGGCTTTACAATATCACAGCTCAGTAACTGTACAACATCCTCTAGTAGAAAATGCTCCACTGGCTTTATAATCTACAGTATTAAAAAAAAAACCCAACAATCCAGGCTGCTTTATCAGGTATTTGGACCAAAAAAAGGCAAAAGGGACCTTGCAGACAAGGGAGAGCAAGAAGAACGGGCTGCAATGCAGGGCCTGAACCTGCCACAGGTTCCTGCCACAGGGACCCCAGAACAACTCCCTCAAGACCACCTTAATTTAACCCCTCATTTAGTTTCAGCCCCACACAGGTGTGGTCCCACTCGGCTCAGAAGGAAACAGTGCAAACAGACAGCAAGAGCATCTTCACATCACTCAGATTTTTAAGTGCATATCCCTCCACCTCACAATCAAAGGAGTTCTCAAGGGTTTTTACAGGTTTCTAAAACAAGAGCACATAGGGACACTGTGCTGTAGCTATCCCAACTGCTAACCAAAGCCTGCTCTTCCAGCTGAAAAGGGGCATCTCACCCTCAGTATGTGTCCAGCTTCCACAGGGTGCTGGAGCAGCAAGTGGAGAGACAGGCCCTGCCACAGCCCCACTCACCCTCTCCCCAAAATTGACCCTAAATCTATGCAATCTGGCACACAGAAATCACACTTCTAAGAAAGAAGTTCAACATTTGATGAGTAAATTGTAAAAAAACAAGTTTATTTGAAAAAACTCAGCCTCTTAACATGAATTCTGATCAACATTTACTAGAACTTGAGAGCCATTAACCTGCTCCACGTACGTTGAGATATTTTCCAACACTAAAAATAAAAAATAAATACATACAAATTCTTTCCTCCCCCTTACGTGTCCTAGATGTGAGAAGTTCAGCATCCACCGCCTTAAGATCTCAGTTGAACAGAAGCAAGTAAAAGAGGTTTCTCTAACAGATAAAAGAGCAAAAGCAGAAAAAGTCTCAGGGATGTACCATCTCCACCCACCTCACCACTCTGCCCAGGGCAGGCACAAAACACTTGGCAGGATGGGATGCTCCAGTGGAAACCCACCCCACGGGCAGGATGGGGCAGCACAGCTGACAGCAGCATGGCCACCAGCACCCCAGCCTGAGCCCATTTCACATCACCCAGCACTGGGCTGAGAAGAGGCACTATTGAGGCAGAGTGGGGAGGCAGGGGGGACCCCAACCCTCCCCAAGGAAGGCTTGGGCAAGTACGGCTGCCACGGCCCTGGAGTGAGTGACACTGCCCAAAAAGAACCACAGCTATCTTTCTTTAACCTGAATATCCCATGAGAGAACAGCTACAAAAACAGGGATTTTAAAGAACTACAGTAGCTAAAGTGTTTTCAAAACATACCTAAAGACCACCTACAGAGCCAGGAGGTATTGGGCACAGGGGTTGAGGAGCACCTTGCCCCATGCCCACATCTCCCTCCCACAGAGAGGGCCTGCGGTAAGAAGCGTGTGAAGCAGTATTCATCCAGGGCCGGCCCTGAAGCCCATCGTGCTTCAACAAATCCAGTATCCTGCTTTTTATGGCTTTTTAACAACAAAACTCCCCAAAACGCAGACATATCCCCCCCCCACCCCCAAGCAGAATACAGAGCTAAAGCACAGTTTAGAGTTAAGGCTCGTCCAGATTCAGCTAGATATGGAGATTGTAAGGCACATATTAGTACATTCATGTTACTGTTAAAAAGCCAGACTATAAAAGCCCCCTTGCCCCTGGACACACGAGGATACTGCATGTGTAGTCCTGTTACCTTTGTTGAACACAGATGGAAAGACAATTCAGAGCCTGTTTAAAAATGAACACCCGGTTTAAACACTTCTCACGGCCACCCAGCGCCAGCGGAGCTCTGCCCTGGCCGCCGCACCAGGGCAGCAGCGCTTCCCCGACACTCCGGGATTAAGACCAGTCCCTCACATGCGGCTCTCCTCCTCTTTGACACCATCCTCTGCACTCTTCTGAGATGAGGGTGCCACATCATTGTTTGCCTCTTTCTGCTTCTCAGCCTCGTCAATGTTGGTCTCCTCCTCCTTCCCTTCATTCTTCGCCTTCTCCTCTGCCTTTTGCTCCTTTGCCACCAGGCGATAGTTGATGCCCATCCCAATGAAGAGGTAGATCCCAGAGATGATCAGGACAACTCCACAGGCCCAGTACGTGTACTTGTAGTCACCATACATGTCATTGAGCTTCCCTAAGAGACAAGAGAGGGAAGAGTTTAGCAAGATGCCCCAAGAGTGGGTCCAGGTCATGGAGATGTTCCCAAGAGCAGCCCAAGCCCATCACCCTCACCTTCAGACAAGAATCTGTCCCATGTTCCTTTATCCCCTGCTCCCCCACCCTGTGCCAGGGGTTCAGACCCCACTTCCTTGGCCATTTTTCAGATGCTCCTTCTCCTGACCACCACCCCAGTACCCAAGGGCTGCCCATGGCTCAAGGGACCACACCACCACTCAGTAAGTTCATGCAGGACAGCCAGAGTCAAAGAATCATAGAATCATTAAGGTTGAGAAAGACCTTTAAGATCATCAAGTCCAATCACCAATCCAGCACCACCCCATTAAAACCACATCCTCAAGTGAGTTCTCCAGGCACAGCATACCCTACCTAGCATAGGGGGTCCCAGAAGCACAGGGCAGCATTCCACGATGGTCACCAGGCCAACAGCGCTGGAGAACCGCTGAGCTCCAACCAGGTCCATCAGGGTCTCAAACAGGATTGAGCTCAGCCAGCCAAAGGCAAAGCCAAAGAAGCCAGCATAAATGCAGAAGCCAGCATAGGTGGTGGACATCGGGGCCAAGAGGTGGCAAACCCCATTGTAAATCACAGAGATGGCGAAGAAATACTGGATGCGAGGTCTGATCCACTTGGTATTTGCCACCAGTCCCATGGAAGGTCTGGCCACCATGTCCACAAAGGCCAGTATGGAGAGCAGGAAGGCTGCAGACTCACTAGCAATCTTCTTGCTCTTTGCATAATTGCTGAGGAAGACCAAGGGAGCGAACAACCCGAAGAACATGATTACATTGCCTGACAGATAGAGCAGGAAGCCCCTGTGTGTGAATAGAGACAGGTCCAAGAATTTGTTGATTGTCTGGAAGAATGAGCTCTTCTCTTTCTTGGCCTTTCCATCAATGAGATCCGTGCTGGTGTCACCATCATCCTTTTTCCCCACCTTCCCAGCCTCCTGCTGCACCTCTTTATTGGCCTCTTTCTTCTGCTGATCTGGCTTGGGACCTATGGGTCGCATCAGGGATCCAGCCACGCAGCAGTTCAGCAGGAGGCCACCCAGGATGAGGAAGCTGCCACGCCAGCCAAATATGCCAAAGAAGAGCTGGTTGACGGGTGCCAGGGTAGAAAGGAAGACGGGGCTGCCCGCCATCGCCAGCCCATTGGCCAGTGGACGCTTCTTGAAGAAGTACTTGCCGATCATGGTTAAGGCGGGGTTCAAGTTGAAGGCAAGTCCAAGGCCTGCAGGAGAGGGATAAGAGGCTCAGGGATTGGACACCCCCATCAGCACTGGCAGAAGGGTTAGTGGGATAAGCAGGGTTCACGGCTCCATTTCCAACTTGGAACCATGTAATCATTTAGGCTGGAAAAGCCCTCTAAGATCATGGAGTCCAACCATTCCCCCAGCACTGCCAGGGATGAACACTTCCAGGGATGGTGGTCCCACCAGTACCCCAGACAGTCCATTCCAACACCCACTTACCAGCTGCATGACTCAGCCCCTGCTGCCAGCTAAGGAAAAGGCACCCAAGTACTGACAAGAACCAGAATTTCTGCAAATTCAGAGACATCAACTAATAATTACTGGGTTGAAGTGGCTCCTTTCACTGCCCCACTAGGGTAGAGCTATCACTTACCCCCTATGACCCCAACACAGAAGTAGAGCTCCTCCACCGTGTTGCAGAAGGAGGCTGCGATCAGCCCGCAGCCAGAGAGGCAGCCACCCGCAATCATGATGGGCCGGCTGCCATACTTGTTCACCAGGATGCTGCTGATGGGACCTGGGCAAACAAAGGAGATGCATACAGAGAGAGGTTATCTTTGCATGAGAGACAGAACACACACATGAAAGGACGCTGCAGCTTTACTGCCAGAGGACTCCAGATTTCACACAGCGATGCTTCTCCCAGTGAGGGAATTGGGGTAAGGAGAAAGGGCAGGAGGTTCAGAGGCAGCTGGAGATAAGAGAATCACAGAATGGTTTGGGCTTGACTGGACCTTAAAGATCATCTTGTTCCAACTCCCTGCCATGGGCAGGAGCACATTCCACTAGAACAGGTTGCTCCAAGCCCCATCCAACCCAGCCTTGAACATTTCCAGGGATGTGGCAGCCACAACTTCTCTAGGCTTCTCTGTGCCAGAGCCTCATTGCCCCCAGGGAAGAATTTCTTCCTAATATGTAATCTAAACACACCATAAGAGAGAAAATTGTTGGAGCACAGAAAGCTTTGAGTTCTCTGAGCAAGTTGCCTTCTTGCTGAAATAGGAGCTGCCTGGGCACCAGGTGCCCCCAGAGACAGGGCTTTGGTGGCTGAAGCCACCTGCCTCATGCTGTGCTCTGGGCTCTGCCCTACTTGAGGCCACCCATCCACCATGGGCTGGGATCCCAGCAACAGACAAAGCTGTGAGGAAACATCTTCTCTGGGTGCAGGTGAAGCTCCCCAGGGCCTGGGGAGAAGCAGCACTGCCCCAGGAGAAGGGGTGCTTCTGTTTTCACTGCTACCCCTAAGGCAGACAGGGCCCAATTGCCCTTTTAAGTGCTTCACTATCAGGAGCTTTAATCCAAAGCAAACAGTGATTAGATACTGCCAAGCATGCTCTACAGACACTAAAACATATTTAAATACACTGAATGAACATCCATTGAATATTAACAGACCTTGCTTTGCTATTAACAGACAGGGAGGTTGTCAACATGTTATTCATGGGTCCTCAGATGGTACTTGACCTTTTTGCCCAGTTTAAACAAAGCCTAGAGCAGGTTACAGAAGCCTTGGGGCTGCAGAGGCTGCCCCCAGCCCCACAGCATTCTGCTCCCAGCATCTAGAGTGCTACCAGAGGCTCCAACTCAATGCCACCAGGAATGGGCCATGGCCCGGGTCCTGTGAGAGGCAGCAGCAGCACCTGGGATATGCCACATCACAAGTCCCACAGACTTCCCCGCAGAGCGCTCAGCACTTTGCAAAACCTGGACCTTGAACTCAGCAAATGTGATACCCCTGAACAGAGTCTAAAGGCAACCACGGCCTTTTCTCCGGGAAGTCCACCTGGGAGCAGCAGGCTCTGAAGAGCAATCAGCAGGAAGCCACCCAGCCGGGCAGTGCCACGTACTCCAGGGCAATTTCCCCTCCCCGCCTTTTTTTTTTTTAAGGGAAATAATTCACACCCACTCCTATTTTCTAGATCCACATGAAGCATTTTGGACTAAACATTACATGATCTAACTTGATTGCTCAAGCTGCCAAAAAAATATAAATAATGGAATCTAATTCCAACATGGAGCTGACAAAAGGGGATTTGACACCATGACATCCATGCATCCTCATGTTGACTGCACAGGGCAGTCAAAGGCAAATGTGCTGCTTCATCCTAGCCCTGCCCAGGACAGGGGCTGCCCCAACTCTGTGAGATTCCATCAGCCCAGAATGTTTTTCCAGAGGATGAACTACTTTTTTGGCCTCCAAACAAGGAGGTGACCTAGGAGACAGGGGAAATGGGATGCACACTGGGACTGCTCCAGTGCAATTCAGACTCTGCAAAGGGTCTGGTTTCAGGCAGGAATGAATGGGGCAGCAGCAATTCCTGTGCTCCAGCAGCTGGAGCATGAATCAGAGAAAATCCTGAGATAGAAGTGATCCTCAAAGATCAAGTCCAACTCCTGGTTCTGCACAGGACAATCCCAACAATCCCACCCCTCTGCCTGAGGGCACTGTCCAAAATGCTCCTTGAGCTCTGGCAGCCTTGCGGCTGTGACCACTGCTCTGGGAAGCCTGTTCAGTACCTAGCCACCCTCTGGGGGAAAAAATGCACCCAGATAGATCTGGGGCACTTTCAGCATCCCTGCCACCAGCATATGGGCAAGTGGTTCAAGACCAGCAGCTGCTGGAATTTAATGGCAACAGCTCAGTGGAAGCAGGAGAGACAGGATCAGCATGGAGGGAGGGGGACAAGGAGACAATCACAACTGCAGGATTGGAGGAGGGAGCTCTTACCCTGCTGCCGGGCAGCTCCAGACAGTGCCCCCAGAGGAACCAGCTCTGAGCTATCAGGAGAGGAGGAATGGCCCAGATTGGGTCTCATTAAGGCAGTTACATGGTTTACAAGCTTGTTACAACATTGGAGCAGGGAAATGTGCTGGTCGCTTCGCTAGCTGAGCGAGGACAAAGCAGAGCTTGTTCCCTGCAAAGGAAAAGCCTCGTGCTCAGCCGGGAGCTGACGTCAGCTCCTTTGGATGCACAAATGCAACAAGGCTGTGGGCAGCTTGCCAGCTGGGGACTGGCAGCAGGACAAGCTCCCATTTGCCTCTGAAGTGGCCACAACAGCAGGCTCACAGTGTTTCTTTCAGCCCAGCACAACACTGTGTTTGCAGGCACATACAAGACCCCAGGGTCTGGAGACCAGGAATGCTCTGTGTGCTCCTCACCCTTTAAAAAGCATGCATAAAGCACCCAGCTTGGGAATTAAAAACCTTCAAAAGGCAGCTTCTGAAGGACAGGGAAGGAGAGCTGTTTTAGTTTAGGTGGGTTTGCCTTATTCTGCTCATGTCTCTGTACTTCCAGTGCACACTGCCATCCTCAAATAGCACAAGCTGCCTATGGCACTGCTTGGCACCAGCAAGGAATAACATGCAGCACAAGGCTTCAGTGCACTCCAAGCACAACTGAGCTGGCAAAAAACTGGGGACAGATCCCTAGATACACCCACTGTTCCCTGAATTGAAAAAAAAAAAAAAATTAAAGTATCAATGTCTTATCCGAAAGAAAGTGCCCCTGAGAGCAGGGCTGCCACATGTGGCACAGCAGCTCCCCGGCCTTCAGGAGGGTGCTGGGAGCAGACACAGCATCCACAGCCCACTGTAATAAGGACAAGGGCAGAATTATACAAGTCATAATTCCCCGGAAAGATTTTACAGCTTTGCAGGAGGACAGATTAACCTGGTTTTTGCATTCTGGACATTAAGTGGAACTTTTTGAGCAACCTCATTTAAGAAAACTCGTTAAGGGAGGTTTTGCTCTCACATAAAGAAAGAATTCCAACTTGCAGCAAAGTTTTGGTTGCTGTCACTACAGCCAGGTGTGAATCACCAGCCCCAGCAGGAGAGCAGCATCTTGTGCTGTAATACAGGAGCATATGCACCACTGCTTCCAGCCCACTTACCTCCTGCATACATAACAGCCAGCATGATGGAGGAGATCCAGGAGACCTTGCTGCTGGACGCGTTAAAGATGATCTCAATCTCCTTGAAGAACACTGTGATGGATTTGGGGAAGGCATAGGAAAACCCAATGGAGATGAAGGCTCCAATGACCACAGCCCATCCCCATCCTCCTTCAGGAGGAGTGTATCCTACAGGGCCTCCGATGGCCGGTGGCATCTTGAATCAAGTTGGCGATGACTCAGTTGGGGATCAAAGATCTGCAAAGGACAAAGTGTTGCATCAGCTGAAAGCAGAATCCCTGCTCCTGGCATACAACTGCATGGCTCAAGCTCTGCACTTGAGCTTGAGTACTCAAGCAAGACTGGCACTGTACCAGTGCCCCCACCACCTTCAGGAAAGCTGATCCGTGAGGTGAGAGCACCCCAGGATCACCAGCACACTGGGCCACCCCAAAGCACATGCTCAGATTGCAGCTGGCCTTTAAGAGCCCCAGTCATCACACATTTGTAAGAGAGAAATTTAAGACATGACACCCTGACCTAAGCTGGAAAGGGCAGGCAGTGTCTGTGACAGCAGCCACAGCTCATCTGCATGGGCAAGAGCTCCCATAGTGTCTCCAGGAGTGTGACCCCAGCACTGCAAAATCCCAGGAAGCCCCAGGCCACCTGGAGCAGAAACAGCACACCAAGGTTATTAAATGCAGACACACTTAGGGGAAGTAAGTCACCATGCATGAGCCAAATAGGACACTACTATGTCTGCTGAGAAAGGGCAGTTGGGTGTCACAGCACACCCACCACCCCTTAAGGTCAGGGGCTGTGGCTAAACTTAGTCTGAGAGGTGACTAAGGAAGGCTCCCATATGCCACCAGGGAAGGGAGAGGTGGATCCACACAGAGCAGTCCCAGCAGAGTCTGGTTCTCTGGCAGTTTGGCCCTGGAAAGGCATCTCCTGACCCAACTGCGTCCAAACCCTCCTCCTTAATCAAAAAGGCTATGGTAGGTTTCACAGAGCACCCAACTATAAAAACAATTCACCTAAAAAGCTCAAAACCAGAAGTGACTAGACAACAAAATAAACAGGGAAATGTCATTCAGGCTTGCTGAAGTGTGGAATCCCCGTGGAGAGGCTGAGCAGGGAGCAATCCAGAGGCCATCAGGGTCAGACTGCTCATGCACGGGCCCACGCTGCAGCTGCAGCACAGCTAGATCACACTCCAGAGCTACTGTTACTCCAAATGAAGGCTGGTCCAGGCAGCGGAGAACAGCACAACCCATCCCAGCAAGGAACCATAACCAGGGCAGCTGCTCACAAACAAGGGTCACAATATACAAAGCAACAGAAATCACTACCAGCTCCAGAACTCCTGTGCACCCCCAGGGATTTTAGAAGGCACTTTCTGATGCACTGCAGCCCTCCCCAGCCTCACAGCCAGAGATACCCCCTGACCTCACCCATCCATATTGCCACTACCAGCCAGGGACAATATTAGGCTCCTTCACCAGAGCCCACCCCTCACTGAGCTGTGCAGCTGCTCAAGTTTGTATTCGAGGAAAAAGCCACCTTTGAGCAGGAGAGCCTTTTCCAGAACTCCTGAGGTCATACCAGGCAGAGTGACAACTTCAAAGCAATGTGGTGCTGGCTCAGAGATAGGTGCAGCCTCCTATTTATAGCCTGCATCCGCCCCAGCTCGCAGCAATTACCATCTCATCCCTGGCTGCTGACATGCCAGTATCCACCTGGCACATCCCTATAGCACACACTACAGAACTACAGGCTCCTGCCTTTTCACTCACTCCATGTCACTTGGGTGCACATCCAAGGCTGGGATCCCAGTGTCTCAGACAAAGAGCAGCTGGTGGCCCAGAGGCATGGGGAGATCCCGCTCCTACCCGGCACTGGAAGTACTGGCAGCAGTTATCTGATACAGCACCAAGTTCACCAGAGCCACCTGACACCTGGCTGCGCTCAGGTAATGTCCCTGACCCATAGATGGTGAGAAGAAGCAAGGCACAGGAGGCCGGTCTCTGTAAGCTGCTAAGACTGGTTTAACCTGACCCAGACAATGATTTTTCACTGGCAGGGTATTTTCCTGCATCCTGGCCAGTGCAACACATGACCATCATGAGCAGCTCCAAGCCACCCGCCACTCCAACAAAGGAATCATTGACAAGACGCTGCCCCTGGCACGTCCACAGCTGAACTATGCCCAGGAGCCAGAGCCTATTTCTTCTGATTTCCTCTGTGGGACTCACCAGGATGAGCCCATATCTAGCAATGTCTAGCTGCAGACAGACCCACAGGCCAACACACACCCAGGGGGGCACCCACCCAGGACCAGCAGCCACCAAGGGAACTGCCAGGCTCCACAGAGACTCCTGATACAGTCCAGTCTTTTGGAACACAGAGCAGCCCACCCACCCACCATGAGCACTGGGAATTGCTGAACATCCCCTCCCCACACAAGCTGCACACTTGAGTTTCCACCACCTCTTGCTTTGAGTCACACTAAGCTTTCACACCCTTCAGCAAAACTTAAAGCATCATTCAACCACATTGATTTATCCAAAACATTTTTGAAAACTGAAACTACCAGGTGTTGGCTATAAAAACTCCCAGCAAGGAATATAATCTACTTGCGAGTACTAATTAAAAATACAGGCAATAAAAGCCATCCAAGGCAAAGGCTGAGGGGGGATTCTGATCAGGCACTGGAGATTTTTCCCTTTTGTTCCTGAGGCATACACATTGGTTTAATTCTTCCACTGCTCCCAAGGAGCTCAACTGCTCCAAAACAACTGTGGCTTGGTTCACTTATTTTTTCTTCCCCTACAAGCAGCATTCCTCCTCCTGCGGGTGCTGAGATGGCATCTCTGTAAAATAAAAGACTTCTGGCAGGTTAGACATGACCTCTCTTGAATTGCTGAGGCACAGTGAAAAACCTTGAGCTGAGCAAGGTTTTGAGACGAAAGATTCTTCAAGTCTGACACCAGAGAGTTTACACAAGGAGTTCTGCATGCCACAACACTTTTCCCTGACTCACTGAAAAGCCTTTTTAAGAAAGACCAGTTTTAGAAAGCTCATCCCTCAACCACATTAGGCTTCTTGACGATTTCCTCCTTGCCCCCACAAAGAAGTAGTTTCAAACAAGTGAGGAAAAAAAACAAAGCACATGTAAGGCAGCCAGACCAACTGGAAAGATTTCCTCTCTTTTGCAAAAAGGGAAATTAAAAAAAAAAAGACACCCAGAATACATAGTTATGACATTTTCAGCTCTGTTTTGGAAGAGCTGCAACATGTAAGACATGATTAGAAATCAAGTTCACAGCTGCCAGGCAGCCAGCTAGTTTGCCCTATTAAGAAATAAAATAACCATATTTGCAGTAATTAAGACTGATGAAACCAAGTAATGACTGTGAGTATCACATCTGCTCCCTATAAAAGTCCTGACTAATCTGGAGGAATGGGTAGCCTACAGCCACCCTCCTCTGCACAGCAATAGTGAGAACAAGAATCGAGGCAATGAGGACAGTATTACCTCAAAACAGATCCCATAGGAGACTAAAGCCCTTCCATCTCCCAGGTCCCACCCACAAGCAGTTATCCCTTCTCCAAAAGGGCCTGGAACAGTATGATTTCAAGACTTTTAGTTACATAATGCAGTAAATTGCTGCACTTTTCAAAGCTCAGATTGGCAGGACTCCAGCACAGAAAGACAGAGGGTCACATTTATAAAGCACTGCAAATGCCCCAAAGTATTTCTGGGGCAAAGCCTTCATGAAAGTGGCTCACGCCACTCCTTTTTGGGGTCAAAGGAAGAGGAACATCCCCCCACCCAAGCAGAGGCCCTGTCCAGGCACAACACACCTCTGTCTCTACTCACACATCCCTCCAGCTCAAGGCTTCCCTACTCTGGGCATACACTCAGTAGCCAGTAGCATCTGCTGCCCTTTGAGTTCACAAAGCCTTTCCAATGGAGCAGGGCAGGCAGGGAGCCTCAACTCTTGCTTCCATGGAGCAGGACAAGCAGAGAGCCCCATATCTTTCTCCCACAACCCATCGTCAGCCTGGTGTCCAACAAAGGCTTGTGCTACTGCTAGCAGAGATTCATCCGGCACCTTAGCAGGTGTGAAATCCACAGTGGCTCATCCCAGCCCTGCTGTCTTTGCTTCCTGCTCCTCCTGTGTTCGCCCAGCTTATGAGACGGACATAGCAGTGTCCAGAATAGGATCGCCACAGTAAAAAGATGTCCAGGGATGTCCCAGCTATCCAACGGCCATTTGGGCTTCTTGTGCTTTTGTCAGCTGGACCCAGTCTTTGGCCTGTGAATGCCAACATTGGAACACCTAGGCCAGGCAGGATGGGCACAAAGCTGCCCCTTGCTAGCAGCATGGACCGCACTCCCTGAGGGGGCTCCTCCTTCAAGGCCCCAGCAGAAAAGGGGATGCTGTTCCCCAGGAGCCCATTCCCATCAGCCCCAACCCAAAGGATCAGCCATATCCACCTCTCCCAGCACAACCTCCCAAGCCTAGCTCACCACAAGAGGCTCTTCCAGTGCTCAGTACAGGGCCATAAACATCCATGGGACATTTGCTCAACACGGGGAACTGGGAGGCCCCCAGCATCCATTCTGGTCCCTGACACCAAACAGATCTCATGCTGGGGAAATGAAGGTGCTGGCAATCGCCAGCTGTTCACAGACAGTAACACCATAGCTTCAAATTTGGGCTTTTCCTGGCCTGAAGTAAGATGAAATAGAGATTGTCAGGAGTTGAGACACCACTTTAACCAGTTTTAAGCAGGTTTAGAGCATTATGCACAGAGCCATAATTCCGGCAGGCACCCACAGCGGGGGGTTTAACCTGGCAGCACATGGCCTATGTGACTCCCCAGCGCTTCCAAGGCCTCTGCACCAGGACAATAGTCAATTGAGGCCCTGCTCAGCCCTGGCCTTTGCTGCCAGGGTGAGCCAAGGTCAGCAGCACAGGCAGGGCTCACTCAAGGCCAGCAGCCCACACAGGCAAGCTCAAAGTTTTGGCCAGAAGCAACCCAGCCTACTTAGTGCCTCTTCCCACCAGGGATGGCCAACACACTCCCAGACATGCCCTGGTCTGCCGGCCTGGTGAGCCAACACCAGCACGCAGACAGACAGACGCCACGGGACACGGCCTTGGCAGCTGCCCTCCTCCAGCTCCCCCACTGGCGGCACGAGCCTCGACCTGCAGAGGCACAGATCATCCTGCTCACCCCACGGGGCAGGACCACAGACTTTCCCTGCACACTCACAATTGGCCTCACTGGTGGACACAGGCCCTCAGCCCCCAAAACGCTCCCAAGCATGGCACGGGGCATGGAAGGCTGCAAGCTGCCCTGCAAAGTGAGATATTGGGACAGTTTGTTGGCAGCTTTGGGGGAAGCCAACCAACCAGAGAGATGAGCAGCTATTTGTGTCCACCAGAGAAGCTCCCATCTGGGGCTGCTGTGCCTGGTTGTTAGCATCAGCAATGCTTAGTAAGGAAAGAGCATCTTACTGGTATGAGAAAGCATGAAATCAAGCTTAAGCAAGCTACCAACAAGGCCAAGGGAAAAAGCCTGGCTTTTTCCTGCACCAAAACCTGTCTGTGGCCACGGCTCTTCTAGAGCCCTCTGACCCAAAACCCTGCACCCAGAGAGGTTTGAAGGCCAGTTACAAGAACTTTATGTGAATCAAGCAGTTCTTGCATGTACTCGGGGCTCACAACAGCTTCAGCCCCCAGAGTCCCCTCTCTAACTGATCCCCCAACCCCAGGGAAAGGGATTCCCACAGCACCAGCTGCCAGCCAAGTGCCTCAGTCTCAGGAGAGGACAGGGGGTGCTCGAGCCCCTGTACAGGGTTTCCCAGTTCCACCCTGAGCACAAGTCATACTCTGCCAGGACACAGAGTTGATCCTCCCCACACCAGCAGTGCTCAGGAACACTCCCAGGACACCCTGTGCCCGCCCGGAAATCCTCAGAATGAGAAAAATGTGGTATGGAATTGCATTGGCATTCTTTCATTAGACACCCACAATGCCAGCCAGAGACAGCTCCGCGTGTCTTGGCAAAGCAGGGGGCTGCAAAATCCCAAAAAGTCACAGCCATCACCATCAAACAGAACTGGCTGTCCCTTCCCTAAGAGCAGTAGTCTGAATTTTGACCCCAGCCACTGCCACATTATTGCTACCTTCAAGCCCTTAAAGCACAGATGAGGAAGCAGCAGAATAGAGGCGGGACATGCCCACCAAGGACGCAAAAGCGCAAGGGTGGAGGTGGGAGGACTCAGGAGTTCAGGGATGGAAGTGGGACACTCATATCAAGGACCTAGCCCTCAAACCAGGACCAAGGCAGTACTGGAGCAGCACTCCAATGATTGTGGTTTCAGTAATTAACTACAGCCGCACATGGATTTTCCTTGGCTACAGAACAACTACTCTGCAGCGGTTCTAAGGTTCACATTTGAAAGTGAGTCATACCGATACCACTCGTGAGAGGCTCCCACTTTCTTAAGAGTCTGTTATAGGCTGATTCCAGAGGAGCAAATAGGAAAAGCCATAAAAGTGCAACAATAGATTTGCACTACAGGGCTTAATGAGACGCACCTCCCAAGCCTACGTGCAGGTTTTCAACTCCTCATAAAGGAGATATAAAATGATAGCGTGAAAGTCACTGGGTATTTTCCACCTTAGCTGCCAGATAAATCAGGCCAACTGCGCCAAAAAGGAGCCAAGAGAAAGCACATGCGACCATTCACACCTTTTCCAGGTAACACCTCCTGGAAGGGAACCATGTTTCACACCTTCCAGGGGACCGGGACAGCCACAGGCATCCCCGCGACTTTGAGGCAGGGAGATTTGCCACATACTAGCAGAACTTGTCTGTAATTAGGAGGTCCACCACCCCAGCGATTCACCTAAGACCAAAAAAGCTCCTTCCCAACAAAGCCACCATCAGGAGCTTGGGGAGTTTCTTTACACTCAGCACACCCCAGCTGTTCCCTGCCCATTTCTCGGCACTACTCCTTTCCTTCCGGACACAGCCAAGGAAACTTCAGACACCCAGGAGAATCCAACAGCACTAAATTACCGCACTTAGCATGAAAACGGGATGCCTGTGCACCACAAAAAGACTTAAGGCTCGCAAAGGCATAAAACCAGAACCATTATATCTGGTTTCTTGTGATGGAGCTAAGAAAACCCACCTTTTTCCTCAGAAGAAACTTCAAGCTGGAGGACCTTGGTGCAAAAGGTCCATCCATAAAGGGCAGGGATGTGAGCACTCAGGCCATTTACTGTTCCAGGATAGAAATCCCACCTCTTCTGCCACAGATACAATTCACAATTTCCTTCTGATCCCCCTGTTCACACTCATCCCCTTTGCCTAGATCAACCCTAAAACCCTCAAGTATTGTTCACTCTTTCATGATGCATCTGTGCACCCTTCAGCTGCAGAACTCCTGCCCGACCTGCAACACCCACCCTGGGTGAAGCATCCCAGCAGCATGTCTGGAGCCCAGCCCCTCTGAGCTCCCCAAGCACCCACACCCTGGGGCCAGCAAACACCTGCCAAAGGCCACCGGGCTTCAACCAGAGCAGAGCCCAGGAGCAGAGCAGGCAGGTGCTTGCTCTGGGAGCGTTCTGACAGCCCCTTGGCACCCAGCGAGTGTGAGCTACCGCCAGCCACCAGTAAACTCCAGCAGTCCCAGCTTTCTGCTGCCGGTCACCGCAACACCTCACCAGCGGATTGATTCGCACACCGGAGGCTGAGCACGCACCCGAAACACGTATGGCACCATCAAGATCTTACTGCCACCTCCTCTGAGCAAGGCAGAAACAAGCGTTAAAGGCGCCTTTCCTGATGCCGGAGCACGGTTCCGCAGTCCACCCCGCAAAGCCAGCAGGGGATCACGGTGCTGAAGGACTTGGGTCCCTCACCCACCTGAGCAGCCTCGAGTGCCCGAGGTGCTTACCTGGCAAGAGTAATCTCCTGAAGGTCACCGCGATTTAGTGCTCACAGAGGTGCTGAGGGCTGCAAGAGTACTCCCCATGGGAACGGGGGGTACCCCCGTGCACCCCAATACCGCAGACGGACTCCCAGGGCATGGCTCGCACGCAGCTCCCAGACCCTCCCTGCCTTTATCAAGAGCCAAACACACACAGTCATCACCTCTTCTGTGCGCCCTAGCGTTTATCGAGAACCCTCAACCGGTGGGGGATTCCCCGGGGCGGCGCGCAAACACGCTGGGGGAGCGGCCTGAGGGGCCGGGCCGGGGTAACGAGGAGCTCCTCAGGACAGGGAACCCCCAACCCGGGGCAGCTGGGCTACCCGGGCTGTGCGAGGCTACCACCATCCATCCTCACCGTTCGCCGGGAGAAGGAGGCGAAACCCCGACCCCGAGGCGCTATTGCTGGTGAGAGAGGGACGAGGGCGGTCGGGGCAGGCTACTGTGGGATCCTCACCATACGGCCATACCAGAGCGGGAACAAAACATGGCTCCCCCCTCAGTTCGGGGGCGCGGGGAGACCGAAGCGGCGGTTCCAACCCAGCCAGAAATGCTGGTGTAGAACCAACCGGCCACCGAACACACTGGCTGTGCGACCAGCCACGGGAGCGACCTCCAGTCCCGGCAATAGCCCAGGACTATCACCAGCTCCAGGACCCCCAAGCC
>VZTN01019503.1:250008-269350 GCA_013400515.1 Erpornis zantholeuca | reverse complement strand
GGATTCTATAAATTCCAAAGATATCTAGTTTAATTAGACTTTTCACCTTCAGCTCTTTTGTGTACTTGTTAAATTTCATTCAGATATTAAATCATGAGGTGGCACTCACTGTTTAATATCCCCAAAAGCTACTGTGTGGCATCCACTGTTGTCTACAGGAGTGCCTTATGAATTCTTATTCTCCTACCAGTTGCCAATCAGTCTGCACAATTCCTAGTCAGATGAGTAAAGAAATGATCCAAGTCCGCACAGGAAGTTCCTGCCTGGAAATGAAGCCATGAAGCTACATGAAAGAATCACCAACTCCAACAAATGACAGACTATCCTTTCCATCTGTTACCTTCTTCCACAAAGAGCTATCTCTCTATTAACTTCACTTGACATTCCTTGCACGATAACTTCTGTATTTCTGTTTTTCTACCTTCTTGCATGCTTTGCATTCCTCTGTGTTGCTCCAGCTCACCATTTTACTCACCTGACTCTGAATTAGGAGCTCTTCAAGCTAACTAGAACCCTCAAAAGCCCCCCCAGATGAAAACCAGAAAGATGTTCACAGTAAAACACTAAACATCACACATGGAATGATTTGACAAAGTTGACAATGAAATAGCAGAAATAAGATTAATCTCCAAAAGCTGCTTCTAGCAGATTAATATACTGCCATTTGCACCCAGCAAAATGACCTATGTTGTGGCTAACTAAAAAATGTACATGAGCTAAGAGAATTCAGCTCAGGCTTTAGCAGGACGGAGGGTGGCTACTGTTGTAGGCTTCATACAAGCGACTAGAATAGAACATCTGTTTGTGATGAAATGGTCATAGCCACATCAACAGGCCTTCTGTAAAATGGGGCACACAATTCCTTTGGAAAAAATGTCTTTAACAAAACCCCCTAAGTTTATGGACATTGCTCCTTGTTATATACAGGGTTATACCACTAAAACACAACATTGGGCTTCTGAAAACAAAGCATTTTTTGACTCTGATTTTTTCTTCTCCAGTTAGGTAATGAGAGCAAAGTCTCATGTTTGATGAGTCCCAACCCTTTAAAAAGCCTCAGCTTAAAATAACCCCCCAAAACAAACCTTAAAACACAAAGTGTACGTCCATTGCTGACACAGCAAAGTGGTCAGTACCCACTGTCTAGATTTTTATGGCCTCTGACCATGTGAAAAGACACACCTGCATCTGTGTAAAAATCTGAGCTTTTTGGCATTCTTCCAGGCTAGGAGCAAATGCAGCCATCACATGTTCCTCTGTGCCAATCATCTGTACAATCTCCTGGTCACTCTCAACACCCATGGCCTAGGAAAAGAAGAAAAGACAGAAATAACACAGGCTTTATGTTAACTCACTGACATTTGCTTATGCTAATTTGGTATTGTTTGTCTGCATTACTACTAAGCAAGAGCTAGTTCTTCTCTAAGAAACTGTGCCATCTGGCACTGGCAGCACATATTCCAGCTATGGAAGAACATTAAATGGAAATCTTGATAAGCAGCAGGAACACACACACACTTTTTGGAGAGCTGGTTTTTTTTGTTTGTTTGTTTTTTTCTTCACTGACAGGAGTTAAATTCTTTGGTTTTTGTCATAAGAAAAAGAAAATACTAGGTAAAAACAAGCCAAAGTGTGTAACAAGGAAAACCAAGTCAGAATCTACAGTAAAGAAATTAAAGTGAAATTTCTTAAAGGACAACTCAGTCTCTTACCACAAGCAATTTTGTAAACTCTTTTGACTGTGATGTAGCTCATCATATTTGAGAAATGTTTACAATTTACTGCCTTTGCAGCTCTCTGCATGTAGAAGATGACTTCACTACACAATTCCACTTGAAAGACATTCTATTATTTCACTGATCCTTGGACACCTTGTTAGACTTTATACCGCGGAAAAAGCTTAATAAACTAAGAAAGCGCTTAACAGGTTTAGAAAAATCTATCAGTAAGTGTTTCAAGGTGGCAGCCAGCAGTGAAGGCTTTTGTGGATTCCAGATGGTGCTAAAGCTCCCCCTCCCTTCACACATTTGCCTGGAGCTCTGCCATATCAAGAAATGGAATAATCTCACTAAACCTCTTCTGGCTGAGTTATAATATGTTTCTCAGAAGTTTGTGAGGAAGTTACGTTTGCATTCACATTATTCTCCAAAGTGCCTGCCACAAAGACCATTGTAAATAATGGCCTATGTAGACTCTAGTATCCTGGTTCTCATTAAAAACTGGCAGTAACCCAAAAAGTCACATTTTCCTCAAAAATGCAGAAATACCTTCCCTTCTTATTGCCTTCATGGAGTGTCACTTTGCTTAACACCTAGCTAACACCATTCACTTGCAAAACTGTTGCTCTAATTGTGAAGTATTCAGCTTCTTTTTTTTTCCCCCTTTCTTTCTTTTTGAACAAAGAAGTAGTTGAAGCTCCTTAAAATTCAAACTGTCTTTTCACATTGTGGTTTACTAGAAATTAACAGCACTGCAAAAGTATAACACATCCAGAACAGTGTGAGGATTCTCCTCTTTTAGTGCAAAGCCCAGATCACAATTCCACCATCTCAGACTTGAGTGCCAAACCAAGATACAGTTACTTTACCAGGTAAGAGTGTTTCATCATAGTTTGTTCCCATCACGTACTCACCCCTCTGATTTCAAGGCTCTTTTCAGAACCAGAAGCTGGTTATTACGGTGGTTCACATCTCTGTTTTTCAAATAACATTACACTTCCTCACCCTTTTAAAAAAGGTCACACAGTAGTTAAAAAACCTGAGCAGAGAAGTTAACAAAATCTCTCATGGCATGAGAGCCAGACTCACAAGCTAAGTCTACAAAAGCATGAAAGCTTCTCAACAGTAAGTTTCCATGTGTCTAAGATTCAATAGCTGACCATCAAACTAGTTGAGGAATGACAACTAGATTAATAGTTAATAGATTAATCAACTAGATTAATACAATTATTGCACTTAGTCCAGAAGTTTTTAGAAGAACAAAATTTTTGTGCCATTCTAGGCATGTATACCACAAATACATTTATCTAAAGCACATCAGCTGCAAGCTGGTATCACCCTATTTCTGTCCATCAGGTTAATTTAATTCTAGGATGGCAACCAAATTTTAAGTGTCATATAAAAAGTGGGGGGAAAAAGGTCAATCTGCATTTTTACTATGCTTTTCCATCCATTAAAAACTGGAAGGCGACAGTAAATTAAAGAGGGTTGATGATTTCTTCCAACTTGATGAATTCTCTGATCAAAAGTCTTACAGCAAAAGGATAAGAATAAGATCTTTAAGCCCATGTAGATTTTCTAGCTGGAGTTTGTAGGAGCAAAATCACCTGAGAATTCTAAATTTCTGAGTGGGAAAAGCTAGGATCTGTCACCAAACCACATATATTGTGTTGTTAAATATGTGCAAGTTGAAGGAAATTAATTTATGAGTAATGACTAAAACTCAGGCAAATTACTGAGAAAGATGTGCTAACACAACAGCCTAAAAGTAAACCTATTAATTCTCCCCTCTACTCTCAGCAATCTTGAGCAGAGTTGCATACACAAATCCACCTACACACAACACCAAAAGGACAAGCAGCAGGCCCATGCTGCTATCAGACAGATTTGTAATCTTAACACTTTGGTTTTCAGTAAATTTGGCCCTGATATTACCCTTCCAAAAACAATCAACCATCTAAAAAACCAAATCAATACAAAAGAAATACTCCAGAATTAGACTGTAATGTCATTAGGACAGTAACAAAATATTCCTTGGTTGTTGCTTGTGTTACAGAAACACAGAGGACATGCAGTATAGGAATGGGCCCTATGCTTAAAACACTCGCAGTCATAGGACAAAGCTGAGGGAAAAGGAATTAACATAAAAGCAAAACAGTAGACAAGATGTCTTGTTTCTTTTTGATTGGAAGGCAATGCCACAAAGGGATCATTTTACGGGGGAGGGGGGAAGGAGACATTGTAAAAGCATAATTTAACAGCGGCAGTGAAAGGATGAGGAAGGAGACAGTAGCAGGCTGCTGAAGACCACAGTTGAAGGCTAGCAGTCAATGGACATAACACAGACAAGGTAAAGCAAGCATTCAGAATATTCAGATCACCCTGAGTTCGAGTGGGAGAAAGTGGTCCAAATCGGGCCAACCCCTTCCTAGGACTGGGGAGCTTCCCGCTGCCCAAATGTGTGTGTGTCCATCTTTGTGTGCACACACACATATAGACGAGAGTGTGAGCCCAGCTCTTCCTCCCCCAGCTCATGTCTTAATGATGATGTCTGGACGTTTCCATGGCACTTCCCTAGAATGTAGTTCTGCAGTCCATCAGGCTAAATTACAGCAGAGAGACAGGCAGATGACAGGATTAAAAAGATGTCAGGGAAGTTCAAGGTTGACATCACAGACAGAATTGGTCTGGAGCTTTCATAATTCAAAAGATACGAGCTATGAAACAACAGCCATGGGAACCCATAATCCTGCAGATCCAGTCAGACCACCATCCAGCTGTTCCTCTAAGCTGCACCTTAACAGCTCCAAGGCCAACTCAAGTTTGTAAAATTGAAACTTGACTTGCTGTTCAAATCTTTTGCCGCAGGTCCTAGAGCAGTTTCTCATAGCTCTCATGTACACTAAAGACACTTCATCTAGTGATTCATGTTGTAAAATCCAACTTTTAGATCCCTGTAGGTTACTTACAATCCTCTTCCTTCCCTAAGCAGTTTTGATGCAGCATGCAACCTTCACTTACTTCAGCTCCCAGGGCTCACTCAAATCTACCAAATCAAGACCACAAATTCAAAAGAAAAACAGCCCTTACCTTTGAGCAGCTCTAAGTCCCTGCACTGTAGGGAGCCTCCTGAAAAAGCAGCAGCACCATCTTACCTCTAACCCAGATGATTTTCAGAACAGAAACACCCTTACATAGAGCACAAATATTCCACACCTCTGCTAATGCTCACTGCTACCTAAACTAACTGTCTTAACTACCTAAACTTGGCTAACTGTCCAAGCCCCCCAGGTAAAGCATGTGCACCTCCTAGCCACTGTGCACAGTTCATGCAGCCCTGTGAGCTGTGCCCAACTGACACAGCTAAAACAAAGGTCTCCCAGAGCTGCAAGTCAGCTCAAGACACCCTAAATACTCCTGTGGTCACATATGTATAGTAACTGATGAAGAAGTGTTACAAAGTAAGCAAAAAGCCAATTAGCTGTGTTTGTTTCCAATTTAAAAGCCATTAACAACCCTTGAAAAACTAAAAGGGACACATACTTTAGGGGGTAAATTGTCTGATTTATGTCACTACTTCAAAAGTAAAGTTGCATTTCCATATATAGGGACTGAACAAATGCTTTTGTCACTTATAAAAAAGAAAGGTTAGGGAAAACTGTTTAAACTAGCACAGCTACAAAGCTGTAACTCCCTCACATCTAAAGAGCAGATACCCCAAGTCTGCCCTAGAATAGTGCCAGGCACATGCCTTTTGTAGCCTATCAAATTTCAGTTAGTTGTGGTCAATGTGCTACATTCCACAAAACCTCAACTTAGCTGTGTTTGGCACAACTGGCTGTAAAATGGCTGAGCATGCCCATCCCGAAGATCCCTACAGGTCTACATGGCAGGAAAAACAAAGCAGCAGGACAAGGTCATTCTGGCTTGCAGTTACAGACAAGGATGAACTGAAAGGCAGATGCCTCCTTTAGAGGGACCCCACACAATCCAGTCCTTATCTATCCAGAGGGACCTTTAGATCCACTCTATTTCCACTGCTCCCCACAGCCCATGTGCCTGGGCTTCATTCCTCACCAAAAGCAAGGATGGAGAACACTGTATTCAGGTCTTGCCCTAGCATGCAGCTCTGTCCATGACTTTATACCTGAAACACAAGGGTGACCTTAGATTCTAGTCTAGGGAGCTCTAGGAATTTTAGGCCTCAGCTCTGTCAGTTGGTGGTGTTTGTAACATTCTCTGTTTCACAGCTTTTGACAGAGATGCTTAGAGGATGTATTAGTACACCTCCACCTTGCAGTTGCAGTAGCTTTAACTCCACATTAGATTATGGATCTGCAATACTTGTTTTCTATTCTATAAAGCTACAATGATTTTCTGCGCCTGACCTATTTCTTAAGTCACATATAGAACACTAGGTCAATTAAAGTTATCAGGACTAGAAAGATAATCCAAAATTGCTCACTGTCTCTCATTTCCTGAGAAACTACCCCCTCTAGCTGGCCCATGCACTGAATGGCAACCCTCTACCAATTTGTTTTCTTAGTCAAAACACAGAGGTCTGTGGAATTTGGTGGTAGCCTGGATGCTGGTCTGGGAGGAAACACAGAGCAATGGATTTTTGCCATTGCTTTCTCATTTTAGTTTTTAATTAGAAATTATACATGCAGCTGTTGCAGTGCAAGTTCAGGATTCAAAGGCAGCCAAAAGTTCAGACTGTAGATTGTCTGTACAGCTTAATTTTGTCCCTTGCAGATGTGGATCTCTGTATTACAAGAACCAGAACACCTACCAGTAATAAGGAAGTCACGTGTTTCATGCTCAAGGCTTGGGTGCTGGAAGAAAGGAATTATTCTCTTCGCTTTTCCAACAGAATTCCTGTGTACAATACTGCTATGTGAGAGAGCTGCAGTTAGACAGGAATCCCTAAGTTTGGGATTCTCCATGTTGTGGGCTATTGCATTTCTGATCTTGTTTCTAAGTAGTTAAATAGAACTAAGCAATACCACATTACAGCAATGCCCAAGAAAGGAAAATCAGAGACTGGTGACTGCTTTCATTTCCAGCTAGAGACTTATCAGAAGTAGACAGAAGATCCCTGAATTTCATGTCATTAAAGGAAAGGTAAATAAAATGACCACTCATGAGAACAGCTGGAATGGAACATTCAGAATAGTTCAAGTGGGTGTAGCTAATTTGCTACTGTACTAAATCAATCTAAATCATTGAAAAGCACTACAGACAAGAGCTTCTAACAACTGTAACCTCTTATTCAATTAATAAAGGAAAAATTAAGAAACATTATCTAAAATATAAAAGATACATATGAAGAGGGGGATAATTATAGCAAGCATTGTCAGAAAGTAATAGTCAATACAATTTTGCTTAAAAAAAAAAAGACAACAACCATCTCCTCAGAAAACAACCCAGAGCAGTTGAGCAGGTATTTATCTGTACCAGCAGAGGCTGACAAAATGTAATAAAAGTCTGTAAGTGAAGGTGGAATCCAGCAGTTTGGTACTGGAGCAAGTGGATTAAGAGCCACATTAACACTCTTTTGCAACACAAGAGTTCTGAACTTAATCCTGGAACTTTTATGTGCATTTCTGTCCACAAATAACTTCTCAAACTCCTTTAACACTGGTCACTAAAAACAGACTATCTCCTCTCTTATTTGAAGAGATTTGCTTAATCAGAGGTAACAGTTATTATTTCTCAAGTCTCAAACTATTTTCTAGTGTCAAGGCACACCAAGCGCCGTGGTAATACAGACAAACCCATAAGTAACACCGGCGCTGCGAGCACGACCAGCTCAGATGCTGTGAGCACGTGCTGCCCTCTCCTGGCACATCCTTTCCTGTGACCACCTCTCTGAACCGTCTGCACTGTCATCCACTACAGAGAACACAACAAGAGAGTTTTGCCTAGATCCACCCAGCCAGAGGCTTTTTTGTGCCTCCAAGAACGCAGCCCAGTTTGCTCCTGCACACGCAGCGTACCAGGCTGTAAACCCCTAGGCAGCAGCAAAGCATTACAGGACAGGAAGGAGCTCCCAGCTGTTGGCAGGACAGCTCCCGGCCTAAGGCCAGGCCATGCCCTAATGTCTTCTCCAGCAGCTGGACAGCAAATGTCCACCCACCACTTTTCCTGACTGTAGTCCATGCATTGGGTTCCACAGACAGTTGGAACCAGCAGAACCACTCTGCTTCTGGTCCTGCTGGGCAGCTGGGAGCAGTCATCATTATGTCACAGTGATCACACGCTCAGTGTGCACCCCTGAGTGAATTAAAATGAAAGGGAAAAGCAAAGAGACAAAGAAAGCAGTTTGGCAGTTTCACAGGAGATGAGAATCAAGGCATGACACTGTCACCAGCTCAACTGGAAGGGCAAATACTCCCCAGTTCTCACCCAGACTCAGGAGTGGATGTCTCAGTCCCACCAGATCACCTCAAAGCTACGATTCCTGTCCAAGCCTTCATTGCCCTCAGGATACCAGTGAGTGCTCCTGAACCAGGTAGGGCTGCTGAGCTACTTGGACTGAGGCGAGGCTCATTCATAGGGGAAGCAAACTGCTAAGAAATGCAGGCCATTCTAGTAACCTTACATGATTTAGGAACAGGTCTAAGAATTCCAAGAGCTCCCCAGAGGCTCTCAGTTTTGTTTACAGTTATGGCTAGAAGTCATGCATAAATGAGCTCATGGCTAAGTCATATCCCTGAACCTGAAACAGGACATCAAGCTACTCAGCACTGAACAAGTCAGAGCTGGGGACAGGCTGGAAGCAAAACCAGAAACAAAGACCCTTAATACAACTTGAAAATTGCCTGTAACAAACCAAAACCCTTCTGACCTGTAGCAGCAGAGGCACCTCACAAGACAGTAAGGGGCTGGCAGGTATTTGTCTTGGCACAGCCATGCTCTCCTTGCAGAAAAATACACCACTTATTCTACTTTTTCCTGTACAATAAAGATGACTTCCCAAGGGAAAGAAGCATGCAATTTCTAAGCCCTGACAAGTCCTTCTGTACATATTAACTTGAGAGCTGCTGTTGATCTTCATTCTTGAGCTACAGCATAGTATTTTTTGCCTTTTCTTAATTTTTTTCCAGACAAACAGCTGTGTTACCTTAAATATGATAGCAATGGGAATATCTTCTGACAGAGTGTTGTGCCTCAGGTAAAATCTTCCTTGTTTCACAACCATATTTGTTCTGCTCTTCTTCTCATGAGTGGAACTGAAGTTAAAATAAAAATAATACTTTGTCCAACAGAGTGTTTGTACTGACTCCTAGAATCTTTTGTATCCAGCTTTGCAAGCTTGAACAATCTGTCAGCTGAATGAATCCCACTTTCTGCTCCTCTAAAGATTACATTAAACCAGCCAGAGATCAACCTGTTACTCCAAGGTCATAGGGTATTATCACCTGTGCTGGGAACTATTTGGAATATTTGACTTCAGCAAGTAGAAGTCTGTAGTTTTTAAAATCATCTTTGCATGCTTTTATAATAAATTTTGATGTAACTGGCAAGGTCCAAGTGTGAACAAGTGCTGCAGCAACAGTGGTAATGACAGAATAGCACTTGGTGGTACATTAACCTCATCCAGGCTTACTGGGAGACAGTGGAGCAGTTAGGAGAGATGTGAGAGGCCTCTGGAGAAATAAAACCAGCCCTCACACTGAACAGTGACAAGCATCATAGAATATAGCAGAATGCAGCTTAAAGAACAGCCAACCAGAGGCTGAACAAAATAGGAACAAAACTTGATCAAGGAGGAAAGGCCAAATTTAGGCTACCTTGCCATTTTCAGTAATTTGTGTAGTACAAAAATATTTGCTTCCTCCTCAGCTGCTTTTGTCTATAGAAGTTTTTCTACACTAATCTTATGTAGTGAGGTAGACAAAAGGTTACATCCAATTTCCACTGCAGTAGCTTCATGTTACTTGCTGCAAACTGGGACCAAACACCATCAATTAGGAAGTGCACTTGGTTATATTAAAAATTAGAACTTGCTTTTCCTAATCTGGGATGAATCCTGAAACACATGAGCAACTCTCACTGATTTTTGTGGGAATGCTATACTATTTAGGGATTGAAGTTTTACCATACAAAATGACAGCAGCAAGACTGAATATCTACAGGAGCAGGAGCACTGAATATCTACAGCTTTTTCTGGTCAAACTAGACTAGGAAGAAACCTCCACAGCTATTTCAACTACACCAATGAAGTTCTAAAGCTTTGGGTTTATCTCCTTTACATAGTTGTAGGAATTTACCATACCTGGTAACAGAAGCGCCAACCGTGCCTTTTCTATCAGCTTCCACGATGATTCTGTTTTTGGATAACTGCTCTTGAATAAGAATTACTTTCTCTACACCTTTGACAATGAAATAGCCACCTAGTTAACAGAAAAGAAATATTTTGCATGTCAGTACCCTTGCACCTTACTTGCCTCCTCCAATATGCCTTTGAACATAAATTATTAGAAAGCAAACCGTAAGTACACAATGGGAGAGGAAATTCTCCCTTAAAAGAGTAATGAACAAACTTGACAGATAAAAACCAGAGTTGCTTGTTATAAACCTTCATCTCCCTTCTATGTATCAAATGTTACCATGTAACACTTTATTCTTGCTTTACAAAACGCAATGACAAATTAGAGTTCCCACTCTTGAGGACATCATACTCCACTCTTCCCTGATCTGTTTAATCTTCAATAATGAACTCCCTCTTTTTTCTCATATAAGACATCACTGTAGAACACTATATACAAAATTCAAAAGAAAATATTTAAAATGTTGGAGTGTTGTTTCTTGTGGCTGAAAACTTTGTCTGCAAATATTCATGCTCTCAACCAATTCTTAATATTTTCAAAAGCCTGACAATTTGTTTTAGTTGCAAGCACACACTTGAGAAGTTTCCACAAAGATTTCATGGTGGCAGGAAACATACCAAAGGGGTATTTCTTTGCTGTAAAGGATTTAAAACTCAAAGCACAGATGAGAAAAAAAAAGAACATGAGTGAAAATGTACCTGGATCTAACGGACACTCATTTAGTTTGGCAAATTCTGCTGGAGTTTTCCCAGTAAGTACACAATTGGAGCTACGCAGCATTATAGGCATTCTGCAAGGAAACCAGTTACAGTTTTAGTTTAGATTCAGACAGAAAAATATGAATAGTCAAATTCAGAACAAAAACAATGCTGAACAAACTGGAGAAAACACATTTAAGGTCATCAGAACTCATGAATGGTGTGACCAACAGGTTTTCATTTAAGCCTACCTTATTTCATTGAACATGTAACTGAAAAGACACATGAAACTGGGCACCCACAAGCAGAAACCACAGAATTCCTATTTAATTGTTATGCAGCTTCTCAAGCAGCCTGACAAGCAGAGTCACCAAGGCCAGTGATAACTGGTGCAAAGACTCCTGGTCCCCAAAACAGTCTGAAGTGAAGAACATGCCACTGCAGATCCACTGTTACCAGTTTTTATAAGATAAAGGTAGCTCATATCTCATTTCCCACACAGGAATGACACCTTCTGGCTGCTGAGAGATAGTGCCTCTAATTCATAACCTAAGCATGAAGTTTCCCCAGTAGTAGCTCTGATTTCTCTGGTGTCCTAGCAGAGAAGCCTGCAAGCAAGCATTTTGTGACACAACATGTGGTGGAAAGATATTCCAAGAAATTAAAAACAAATTCAATGCTTAGGGAAGTTAAAAAAAGAAGAAACAATGCTCAGACTGCATATGAGGCAAAACTTCTTCACCATGAGGACAGTCAAACAGTGGAAAAGCTGCACAGGGAAGCTGGGCAGTTTCCATTTGTGGAGGTCTTCAGTGACACGTTAGGTTTTAACTTTTGTATTTTTCAAAACCTGTACTGCTAGTGTAACTCTGAACTTTCCTGTAGCTTGTTAAGTGCTGTTCTCTCATGCTAAGATAGCCATAACAAAACCTCTTTAGCTTGCTCTCCAAGCACACCCAGACCAAACACTGTAAATCATCTTGGGGAGAGGGGGGCAACCTTGGGGGAAATTCCATCATTGGCTGGGTTCTGGTTGGTGAATTTATGCTGATATCAAAGTGTGAAGAACTTGTGATCTGTCGTCCATTTTGGGATGCACTGAGGCAGGACCCTCTGAAGCCCAGAGTGTACAGCTGATGGCCTTTCAAATAAATACCTCCTTTATTCCTTTATTCCTGTCTAGTCTCTGTTTCTAGGTAGCCATTTAAGGCATCATCAGGACCAGACAGGATGAAGCACTGAGCAACCTGGGTTGATCACAGAGCGCGCCCATTTTGAGAAGGAGGCTGTACCAGAGGCTGAGTACGAGACTGTACTCTTTCAAGCCAAATTATTCTATCACCCCGTGAAAAATCAGGGAATGTTCATTTTCAATTTGGCTTATTCAAGAACGAACCAGCAATGATTTTGCAGTTATTATTGAAAAGTGTACTTTTATAGTCAGCTTCATAATGTACCTCTTCACTCTCAGATTTTTCATTAAAACTTTTGAAAGAGAGCACAGTTTATTTCCAAAGAGAAAGCTGTATTTTGCAAAAGATAAAAAGATTTTACCACTACATCTACCAAAAAACCTCCATGGCCCTTAGCCTCTTCTACAAAAAAGCTGGCTTTTGATCCAGCTTACAGAATTTCACTCCTTGGTGGACAGCCTTTGTAAGACCTGTGTTCCAAGTCTTTTCTAAGACAGACATTGACAAAAATTATTCATGAGTTCTACCATACAACTATTTTCAACCTTTGAGATTTTTCATTCAAATTTACTTCAATAAAAAACATTATTAGGCTATATATCTTGTATTTAAATCTTATAATTTATTTTAATTTCTTTGCTGTTTTCATATTCTTATATCTTAAAAGAAAACTGACAAACTCAAATTCTGTATTTCTGCATACTAAAAAAAGCTATCCTACCACTATATTTCACTGAGAAAGCTTCCTAGAGATAAGAAGCTTCATATGACAAGCAAAATCTTCTATCACACACAATATAAGCTTAATGCATTGGCTATTTATAGCAGAAACAGGAAGCAGTTGTCATAAGGTAACTCAAAACGGAATACTCAAATGCCATTACTGAAAACACCAGTGAAATATCTGTCCCAGCCTGAACTTCCCAAAGGAAACCAGTATAATACTAGGGAGAGATGAAAAAAATTATTTCCCAAGGAAATAATAACTGGGTATTAACAGTTTTTAACAGCAAAAGCCTTTTTGCATGTATGCCCTTAAAGCCAGTCTAATAACGTAACTTTAGTTTTCAACCAAAGCAATTTTAAATGAAGGCTTAACTTGTGCAGCAGAACTAATGCTTGCCTTACTGGTTTTACCATCCACCTTCCACAGATGGTACTCTACATATGATGTATGAAAGACTGAGTAATTTGGCTACAAAGCAAATATTTCTGATTCCATTTTACAATAATGCAACTTCCAGCCCCAGACATGCATCTTCCTATTCAATTTTATATCAATAGAATCACAGACAACATTCATCCTTATATCCATCTTTCTTTGGAGGGAGACATTATCAGAAGCTTTTGCAAAACAAAATCTTAGAACCTAAAAATCCTGTACAGCTGTTGATGAAGATTTGCCCGCTCATTGTTTCGTTTAACAAAGAAGCAAGGTTTGCCTGCATCTGTATTGCAGTAAAAACTCTTCCCAACATGGCAGCAAATGAAAAGTGAGACTAGAAGCTGAGCACGTGGTGTCTCACCTGCCAATGGGTAACGCATTGCGGATGATCCTCTGGCTGCCTCGGGTGTATTCAATATCCACGGTAATCGGCGCAGAATAGGTCATGTCCCTCAGGCGGCACTGAAAGGACAACAGGCACACAGTCAGGTGTTGATTTCAAGCTGAAGAATCTCTCTTAAAACATCCTGTGTTTGCCCTGAGTCCTGTATATCGTAACAAAGAAATCGAGCAAAGCAAAGCTTCAGCAAGATCTTCATGGTACCTGAAGAATGTTTGATAGACTCTCCTGTTTAAAACAAAATCCAAGAAAATCCAAATACCATTGCTATGATTTTCAAAAGCAGCCAGCAGATCTGTGTCTTCAGAAGACAGCATTGCAGAGCCTAATTTCTAAACTCTAATTAAACAAACAGGTCTAATTAAACAGGTCTAATCAGCAGAGCTGACACAAAGACCATAGTGTGTCTGAGCAGTGCTCAGCTCAGAGACATTTCTATATGCAGACTCTCAACAGCTTAAGAGTTGTGCTTCCACATGGAGTCTGACAGAATGGAAAAGTACAGGACTGAGAGAGACACTGTGCTACCTTATTAGCAGAATGAGCAAACCTCACTCTATGGTACTGTTTCTAAAGATGACTTACAGAAGGCTCACTGCAGAATCACTTCCTGTAAAGACTCCCAGAATTTGTCTGCAAATTCCTTGGAGACCAAGAGAAGCAGAATAAACATAACTAGGACATCAGATATCTCAAGGCGCTATCATTTCTAATCCAATCTTTCTGGTCTGCTCTCCCCAGCCTCACTCTAAAATGTTGCCAACCCTTAAGGTATTGTGTGTCTTCATGCAAGAGAGGCCTAACTGCATTTGCTGAACACAACAGAGCAACTCACCGCAGGTCATTTGTGGCCTCACTGGGCATGCTTTACCTTTCAGCTCCAGGATTACAGGTTTAACAGTATTCAGACTTGCACATCTATGGTTCTGCAGTCTTCCAGTGTATTGATTATGTACTAAAAAAAGGCAATTAAGATTGTGCTGTGCACTGAAGATACAGCTGCATGGTACACCTCAAGAATCATCACATACATATGCTCCTCCTCTCCACATTACAAAGTAAAGCACTTCTCCAGCAATAAAATACTGATGTGCACCAGCAGCTTTTAAGCTGTGCCTCGCAGGAAACTAGGTGCCATTCTGCTCCCAGCAACTTCATCCAATTTAAAAGTAACTATTTCCACTTTCTAGTTACTTTAAATTCATCCGTACGAATAGTTCATGAAACTCCTGTAAGGACTGGAGGAGAAAGTTAGAGAGCCTCCTTAGTACTGCTTGGGGGAAAAAACCCCTTGGGATTCTCTGTGTGTGCTTTTTTAACACCAGACACAGATATAAAATATAAACTACAATATGATATTCCAGCGTGTGTATTTTTGTATCACCTTCCTTGAGATAACTGCTTACAATAGACAACTGAAGGCAAAAGACAGACATGACTTGATATATACTCAGACGCTTATAAAAATCTGATCATTTTAGGTTTCTTTGGAAAGGAATTTTTTAAGCCTTCAACAAACTAATATAATGGCAGACTTCTAACTATCCATTCCTTTTGTTTTTTCCAAGTGCACCCTGGCTTGACCTGAGCAGCACCTCATTTAAGAAAATAACTGTGGCCTCCATGTGTGTACAGCCCACTGAAAATAAAGAGAAATGATCCTTAACCTTCCTCTGCATACACAGTCACTTTAGTTATAAAGTCAGCAAGCATATTAATACCTGAATTATTGGATACAAGTTGTTGGCCACAAACAATTTTTTGCATGCAATTTCATACATATGAAAGAAATCTTTCCCATTGCATTTTGTGCACATTCACATCTACTGATTTACCCTTAACTACACATCTGTGAGATGCAGCAACTATAATCTATGATATCTGGCTGGGTTACTGGCTTTATTTCAGAGCTTTGAATCAAACCACATGAGGTCTGAGTCAGGTCACTGGAGACACAAAGTGGCTATGCCCAAGTGGAAGCCACTAGACAGCTCGTTCTCACAGAATTCCTCCCAAGCACAGAATGTATTTCAGGATAGTCTAGATTAGATGGCAAAAAAGACATTTCAACTGCAAGTATCAAATAGAAATAGCTAGGAAAAAAGCATCTGATATATGAACTGAGTTATGAGGTTGACATCAGGCTGTATCCAGGTAAATGAGCACAAGTTCCAAGCTCAGTTCCTCCTTCAGAGGCCAAAAAAGAGGCGGTCACTATCTCTGCTGCAGTGGTATGAATCTCAAAGCACAGTAGCAGGAGAGAAATACTGTGTTCCTGAGCACTTTGAAGAGAACTGAATGGCTCTAGAAACATGAAAGCATCCTAAAAAGTTCAAAGGTTATGTTAATTTATGGCTTTCTCATACATAGAGAAGCTACTTTATATCCTCTTGCTCAAAACCAATGAGAAGATTTCAGACCCAGCAGCATCTGTCATCCAATATGCATCTTTATTCCAGAAGTACACAATCCATTTGTTAACCTATATGCCTGCAGCACTACAATGAAATTAAATATACTCCCCATAGGGCTAATGTTCTTCTGCAACTTCTTGTAATTTTAACAATTTCCATCTGTTTCTGCTTAAAGTTTCCATGTTTGCTTTCTGAATCAGACTTAAAAAATACAAGCAAAAAATCAGATATATATTCCCAAAGAAGACTGAAAGGGAAACAGAGACTGAAGTGACCTATGGTGCAGAAAGTAGCAAAGCTAATATTAAAAAGAAGTTAATAAAATTACCAAAGCAGCCTACATTATAGCATGAGGACTTCAGCTCTATCATAAGGACAGCCACAAGATTAAGCAAGAGAAGTACTTTTCACTACTTTCATGGAAACCCACTCAAATTCAGCTAACGCAAAACACTGAATACAGAAAAAAAACCCCAATTTAAAATAAAATTAAAAAGCTTTATTCCATGATGTTTAAATCTCTGTGGCTTCTTTTTACAGTGATGGTGGAATCCACTGTACTACCTAATGTAACATGCATGTACTCAAAATTACATGCAGCTATTATCCAAGACATTCCCAAGATAAAAAAAATAAACTAGACAGATGCAAAAATTAATACCTCATGAGGTGATACAGGTCGTGTCACGTTGAAGCTTTCTTCCACATCTGGAGTACCCACATAGATATTGAGGTACCTGTAATCCAGTTTCAAAATAAGCAATGAGTCAAATACTTTTCAGGCAACCTGAAGGAAGCAACATTTTACATGTAACTGAAAAATGAAGTTACTTTGATGAACACAAGTTGATTAATAATGAGCAATGATTCTTCCCACAGTAACTCATTGTAGTTGAGTTGTGGTCTAATTAGTTAAAATTTAGCCCCCACGTGCAATAAACCTTTAAATCTTCCCATCTTCCATTACATAAAGTAAGAGGTAAGTCATGGAAAATACCCTCTTGATTTATACCTACACAAGTGCCTATAAACACTTTATAGCTGATAACAAACCCATGAAATAGTACTTATGCTGCTACTGATAAGCAAATCATCTCATGCTTACTTCAGGTACCACATTGGGTCGGCATCACTTGTAACTTTTTCATTGGCCTTCATGATTTTCTTTATCTGGAGGAGAAAAGGAACAAAATGGAACCACATGCCTTTTCTGAGCACTAAGAGCCACTCCCCTCCCCCAAGAAAGCCTACCTCGACATTGATGAAATAGTTGAATGAGTCTATGTGCTGCTTCACCAGTCCTTTCACCTGAAAACCACATGCATGCAGCAAATAAAATCAGCTTCAGCAACATTAATAACACAAGGCAGAAATTAGGATATAAGCATTTTTAACTACTTTTGGATAACTGTGCTAAATTCTTTCAGTTGACAAACTTCTGGGAAGTGGCTGGACAATCACTCTGGTTCTACACTACATTTCCAAATTTACACCAGAGCTGTCATATAAAGAGCATGGATAGGGTCTCTGAGTGCCAGTAAAACAGGAAAATAATCTGGAAACATTACATATATACAGAATGGATTGAGAATAACCATACAAAAATGCAAACCTCTAGGAGGATGTCTCCACAAAAAAATCTGTAAATTAATCAAGAAAACAATCTATGAAATAAATCTATTGATAACTGCAGGGAACTAAAAAAAAGGCAAAATCCACAGAAAAGTGAGGACAGGTATTCTGGGAAACAGTAAAAGCCAGAAGAAGGGAATGTAAAGTTAGAAAGGAGATGAAGTATTCACACCATGAAATGAGTGTGTAGCACTAACCTTCAGAAATGCTGGAAGAAGTCTCCATTTTTCCTGAAAACAAAAAACAGTTTGAAATATCTTTCCAAGGATAAACAAACATCTAAGATGTTTGAGCTTTTTTGTCTGCATCTTTTATCATTATTGTTGGTGTTTAAACAGTAATATTATTTGAAACCAGATCCATTTAGAAAAAAAAAAAAAAGACTGTCTAAATCCAACAGAGATGGATAAAAATGATATGGATCATCTTAGTAAACCATATGTGCAGTATTTACTCAGGATACAATGGCACACTGCCTTTCCTAAACACAACTTATGTGAAAAGACATTTTTCTTAGAAAATTCCTTACTACCATGTCCTCATTTAAAATCAGCTGAGGTGGTTTTGTTCTGTTAACACTGTAAATTATATTCCCAGAAAGAAAATATTTCCTACAACTTTTACTTTATAAAATCCATGCAAGGACCTTAGTCCTGGGAGCAGCGCTTGTAGACACAAGTCTCTGTAACACTCACCAGGACCCTAAATCCTACAAAGATTTGGCAAAAGTACTGACAAGTGCTAAGTATATCAAGGTTCCTACAAATTTTCCTCTAACCTTCGATGATCACAGGGAATCTCTTTACATTAGCCCCACTTTCCCTCACTATGTTCCCCCACTATGGCAGTACAAAGCTTGCATGTATCTTTGTCTAGAGACAAAATTCTCTTACTGAGGACGAGTGTCCCCAGTCCTCATATGCTTCTCCATCTACTACCATTTAAAAACACTACAAAATTAATAACCAAAAAACCCTGTAAAAAGTTGTTAGCTTTCCTATATCCACAGAAATGCTGATGGTGCTCGGTTTCCAGCCTTTGCTGCTCTTGTTAATCTACTAATCTTGCTTGCGATCCCAATTTAACATCCAATAATGGCAAAGCTAATGCGGTGAAAAGAGACACATGGAGCATGGTGTAGCTTTTACTACTGGTCCCCTGCGGTTTATATGTAGTAGTGTTTACAGCCTGGAAAGCTGAAAAGCAGTTGATTTCAGGTTTTTATGATTTAAATGTTGTCTAAAAAAGGGGGTTTAATCTGTTAAATAGCAATGCAATTGAACCGATGTCCTAGGGATGAGACTAATAATTTTAATCTTAAGTAAATATTTCAAGGCCAGGCTGGATGGGGCACTGGGCAACCTGGCGTAGCGGGAGGTGTCCCTGCCATGGCAGGGGGGTTGGAAAGACATCAGCTGTAAGGTCCCTTCCACTCCAGACCATTCTGGACTCTGTGTGCGGGACGCAGGCCGGGCAGAGGCTGGGGACGGGACGGCGCCTCAGGAGGCCGAGCCCGGGTCCATGAGGGGCTGCTCAGGGGCAGCTCGGACCAGACAACCTCGCCCTTCCCCACACACACGCACACCGACCGGCGCAGCACGCAGGTGGGCAGGGGGAGCTCCACGTGTGCGCGGCCAGGCGACTCCTTCCACCCCAACCCAGCCCACCCCAGCCGCGCTCTGGGAGAGCCCGACGCGCGCCCGGCCGCTGGCCCCGCTGACCTCCACCGTGTTGACCGGAGCCGCCGCCTGCTCCGGGGTGAGCTCGCCCAGACCCAGCGCCTCCA
>VZTN01019503.1:228274-240097 GCA_013400515.1 Erpornis zantholeuca | reverse complement strand
TAGCATGTTCGTATTCTTGAGGATCTTCATTCAGTTCTGATTCCAAATGATCCCAAAATGCCTTGTGTACAATTTGTTTCACTGTGCCTGCAAAGCTGTGGAGTAAGTCAATTAGATACAGAAAAGACTCCCAACTAGCTTTCATCCTTGTAACTGTTTTACATGAGACTGATCACTTGGTGAGAAACATCTCCCCATATATTATGTCCTACAAGCACATTTTTCTCGGGTGGTGGGTCATCAGCTCCCAAAACACAGTCTAGAATGTTCCATTCATTTCTCTTCTCTCAGTGCTGCTTTTCGCAAAATTCAGGCTCTTACCTGTTTTGTGGGTAGTCTTCATGTTTTATGCAAAAGTTTGCATTTACAGCAATTTCATGAGCTAGAGTCCAGTTTGACAGATTTCTTGTAGCTGCCATCAGTTCATCAAATGTGATAACCTTGGGAGGGCTTGCTGCTGGAACAAACAAGATCAATTCAAGCCAAATATCTATAGTTGATAAGTGCACTTGAAAATACTACCCTAGAAATTTTACTGCTTCCTAATTGGACTCTAGTACTCTGCAAGAAACAACCCAAGATTACCAAGTCTTTATATCTTCTTAAAACACTAACTCAGGAAACTCCCAGCTTATCAGGGGTGTGTGTGTTTGTGGGGAAATACCACACAAACCTCAAAGCATTTTGAGGAGCATTTTCTTATTTCTGCATCTGAAGTAAGATATCTTTTTTCCTTTAAAATGGGATCTTGCATTCCACAGATTTCCTACTAACTGTTCTGTCAAAGCCACCCAACCAAAAGCATGGGCAGTAAGAGACACCAGATGTCCAATATAATTCTGAGCACATGATGGCTATATTGCCTGTTGAAAAGGTTCTGAAGTTACTGACTTGCAAACCAGCCCCACTTACAATCAGCAGATCTTTCATCTGCTGCGGAGTGTCAGTTATACTCATTTTTTTATGAGTTTTTAGTAACAACAAAACAAAATCTACATTAGAAAGCAAATTCCTGAAGTTTCTAAATCCTCAAATTCAATTTAATATTGTATTCAATTTAGTATTTGAAAGACTGGCAACAAAGAAAGACAAAAAGCTAACTGCCAACTGCAGCTCCACTAACAAGCTTTTTTTTTAATGTAAGACTTCATTTACATAGATGTAGGAAGTATGCATGGTCTGCAGATGCTTAGACACACAAGAACCACATCTTAACCAAGGTTTTATTTATCATGATTCAAATTATTGTCCTTGTGCAAATGTGTGTTTTCTGTTTGATTCTATTATGTATGAAAGAAAAATGTGAATTCAGTATTAATTACATATAACTTGATATAGTATTACACATCTTTAAGTTACAGAATTAATTTTTAAGTGCAGGGATCAAACAGAAAAAACGCACCCTTTGCACAAAGGCGTATCTGGTTGAGTGGGAGGCTGCTACCGATGTCAAGGTTAGGAAGACCATGGTGACACACTTTTCTTACACTTTCTGAAGGGAAGGAGTGCACAGGGAGACCCCCATGGATACAGCTGCTGCTGGTGTTCCACACACAGGAGATGCACTGCTTCACAGCAGAGTGATCTCTCTTAATACTCTTAAACAGATTCAGAATCCCAGGTTCTACCCACAACAGCAAAGAGAAACAAGGTAAGTTAGCCTTATTGGTCCATGCACAACGCAGGTAAGGCTGAAACAGGCTTACACGCTGGGGAGCTGGGTTTGCTTGAAGAGTCACTGTTAAAGCTCTGCCTCGAATATTCCGAGTCGCTGGAAGAAGCTGTGCTTTCCGAGAGGCGTGAAGAATCTGAGTCACTGTTCTGGTCATCACTGAGAGGCATTCTGATTCCCTTTACCTTGTTTACAGAGTAAACAAGACCTGCAAAGACAAACACAATTCCCATAAAACCAGCACTCAGGTTTTTTGTTTGTTTCTCGAAAGTCAGCTACTGATCATTATGTTGCAAATGAAGACCAAATAGTTGCCTTCCCTAAACAGGAAAAGCAAAGGAAAGGATCTGGCTTGACATGCAAAATCATATAGTTATCAATAAACCACACCTGTTCTCTAAGGAAGCATTGTACCTTCAGCTGTTTTATACCTTAATGATTATGTGGGAAACAGTCCCTAAATTGGTTATATTTTAAAAAACGAAAGACTACCCACAGGGACCCCTGAAGCTGCTTTCAAGAATTTTGGTAGTTTTCAATGCCCATAAAGGCATCTCATGATGTTACCATCCCCCACCTGACTTCACCAAGCAGTGGTGTTTAGCAATGAGTTTCCTTCCACAAATAGGCAGCACTGAGTGCAACAACTGTGAAGCAAACACAGAAGTTGCAGGGGGAGAACAGGCAAGTAATTCGGAATATTACATTTCTGACAGGGTGTAGCTGAAAGTCTGGCCTGCTGCTTTAGCTGGGTCTGTGCTCAGAATCAGATCAACATTGGCACAGACCCAAAAGCCACTCCTCCTAGGTGCATAGGTTTTCTGGTTTAAGTTGAATGGCAACTCTGAGCCTCCAACATTCTATTTAGTACAGACAACAACCTCCACTGTAGTGTGTCATGCTTCATAGTGTTTCTGTACATGTAAAGAAACTACCTCGCAGGCAGATAATCTGCAATTGCAGAAAATGTGGACAGCTGCACAGTGTGATACAGATGATTAACAACAGCATGACAGGAAGTGAAAAATATGTTCATAATAATATTAAAATGAGAAGCTGGAAGCCAGCTGTAATTGCTACCAAAGGAATTTGGCCCAGATACCAAAAGTAGCTGTCCATTTCTGCTTATGGCCATGAAGCATTCTGTGGTGGACTTTTTGAAGAGACACAGTCAGCAATAGCTTCCATCAGCAAATTTAACTAATTTACTAATTTAACTTCATTTATGATTAAAGCACATCAACTTCAGCAGGCAGGGAATACCATACTTAGCAACTGCTGAACTTGGAAAAAACTTCTGGCAATAAAAGCATGATCTTTGTACTTATGTGAATCATCATATCTTGGAGTCCTGGGATAAGCAAAAGGTAGTGAAAATGAAGATTTCTTTATGCTGGCACCTAGTTACAGCTTAAACCATTTGATTTTTTGGGTACCAACTCATCCTGAATAGGCCTTTATAACTTGATGAGCTACTACAATGATGAGCACTCCCCTGTTAATTGAGATGATTAACATTTCTTAAATGTATGTTTACTCTTCCTCCTCTTCAAGGAGGAAAGAGGATGCACTTGAGCACCTTATTTATGTCATATTTTATGCTGGGTTTTTTTTGTGGAAAGAACTGGTCACATTAGCAAGAACACAGCTAACAGTTTATCACTTTACTGGAGAAGCCAGTAACAGACTCCTGACTAGAACGCAGAAGTCCTACATTCAAGACTTGCAGCATTAGCTGTGATCCTGAGCATCATAACTTTATTAAAACAGTGGGTTTATAATTTCTAACAAGCAAATGTTTAAAACAGTATTGACTAAACAAGACAGAGTTGCAAGAGAACCTAAAAACCCAAAACACAGAGATATCTTGGCTTGGAAATTGTATTTAAGTTACAATTAGAAAATATTTACTAGTTAATGCTAGAGAAGAGTATTTCAATTAAAATCTGTGTTACACATCTCAAAGTTAGTGCTGACCAGAAACTAGCTGTAGAACATACTTGAGGTTCTTCATGTTGAACTGCTCACTTAAATACAGCAACACTGTACAGAGCCTGCAAAGTTTCTATCACCCTCCAACTATTTTTTTAAATCAATATAAGAACACTGTATTTCCAGGCTTTAATCTTGTATAAAATCTCTTTATTTACGTACAAATAACTAACCTCCAAAAGATTAATGTTGCAGCACGTAGTCCATCGAAGGCTATGATTAACGTTGTTAGCAGTGTAGTGGCCCAAAGTCTTACAAATCGCTTGCTGAGCCTGAGCACTTCAAGGTGTGTCTACTTCTTCAGTTCAGGTGTTAAGAACATGAAAGAAAGTAAATGACCATTAAAACCCCCAATACTCTCACACAATTTACACATCATCATTTCATGAACTTCCTCTTACCTCAAGGTATGATAATGTTAATAAATATTCGGGTTTGCAAGGTGCTCCTGAGAGAAGCAGAGCTGTCAGTAGAGTGCTTCAGAAGGCTTAATTTAACTACAAAGTTTCAACACTGCAACAGGAGATGGCACACAACAAACAACTGCAATCTTTTGCCACACTAAATACATTTCCTAGTAGAACGCTTCAAACACACTGGGAAGCAAGAATGGGTGTACTCTGCAGATTCAGAACATTACTGCTAAATTCTAAGTTTAAAAGATAAACACATCAAACTAAACATACATGAATATACAAGCAGAACCTGCAGGTGCCATCTAAAACACTTAGGCAAAAGTAGTCATTGAGCATATGAAAGGTAAGTACAAACCAAAAATGGCATTTCTAAGTAGTTACAACAATAGACAACTGAGTCACTTAGTCCTTGCTTGTGGCATACACTGGAAGAGCTGATTTTCCTTACACTTTTGTAAACCATACAGAAGTTCTCATTAATAACTAATGGCCAAGTTCATATAGAACTTTAAGTTTGGATTAGTGTAATGGCCATATTAAAATATTTCAAAAAGCCCTTTAGCCTTGCAAGAACTCTTTGTAACTCACCATCTTGGATAAACAATATCATCTTGATATTTTTTTTATTTGCTCATTAATTATTACATATTAGTCGGTTGTTTTAATACAGATTAATACCCCCCTGCTTTATTAAAGGGTCAGCCTGGGGTTACAACCTGCTTTACTCTGCTGCATTAAAGACTACCCACGTTTACATTTATATTAGGCTAGACACGATCACAGCGGGCCTTATCACACTGTTTGCTTTCTTTCAATCAGTACTATTCATAGAGTTTTTTAAGGATAAACTCTATGGGAGACTAATTTAAAAGTATCTTCTAAATGTACCAAGCCCGAGATTCTAGCTAATTTAACAATGAGGAAATAAATTCTCATGTTCTGCTATTTAGACCGTTTGGGGTTATTCTTTTTAGTAAAAAGAAAATGAAAACAAAACTGTAGATGCTTAGAGGCATCTTAACTGGTTACCACAACACCCAACTCAATCCCTCATTTGGAACTTATCAAGATTGCAAGATCAAGTTAGTTTTAGAAGACACAAACACACTTTTTATTTCTGAGGGTTTGCTTTAGAAGTTATTTTACGGAGCACCTGGGGGGAGGAGAGAGGAAGACAGTTTTATGGTTTGTTGGTTCTTTTCTTCAGATACCATCTTCAAGGAAAGGTTTTCCACAGCCCTGCTTTGTTCAGAGGAAGTGTGCATGGACTCAGAGACTTTTGAGTGCTCTGTCCAGTTTTACCACTATGAAGGTCTTAACTTTGTTTATTCTGCTGTGCCCACATTCTTACTATCTTCAAGCTGGCACCGACTGAATCTCATTTGGTCTCGAGTTTCTCTTTCACTGACTGCATCTCTGCCAGCACTCACGACACGAGAACAGAAAAGAGCCTTTGTTAAGAGTTACTTGCATTTCCTCCCGCCTCATTTTTCACAGCTTACAGCCGACATTTCTCCCCTTTAACTTTGTAGTTCCACAGCTCTTCCCTTTGAACAAACACTTCTCTTCGTGAAGGCTTAAAAAACTGTATCGGCGAGAGTGAGATGCGGCCGAGTGCTCCGAGCGCTGCCGCGGGAGCGACCTCCGCCCGGACCGCTCGGTGACGGGACAAGGGGCCGCAGCCCCCGAAGCGAGCCTGGGGACGCCCTGCCCGCTCCCCTCCCCCGCGGGGGGAGCGACACCGAGGGGAGCCGGCGGCTCCTCCTCTTCCTCCATCTGTTTCGCTGCCTGTCTCCTCCCCCGGCCCCATGTTTTTAACAGTTAGCAAAGGCAGGAGTTTGGCACTCGCCGACCAAAACAAACAGCGTTTCCAAGGACGGGCCCGGGGGGAGGGAGGCCGGGGGAAAAGCAAGAAGGGAACGTTCCCTGTCAGCCTCAGAGAAGGCGAGCCCGGGCACGCGCCCCTGAGCGCCCCGGCCCCCATGCCCTGGGAAGGTGTCGGGGTGCCCCTGCCCTGCTGACCGAGGCTGCAGCGGGGAGACCCTGAGGCTGCTCCAGTCGGGACGGATCGTCCCGACCGCCACTAAGGGATGGCAAAAGCCCAGGAGACACGGGGCAAGGGGAGCACTACGGACCCAGAGCAGGAACTGCGAAACCCACCTGCTGCAGTAGGTGCCCCACCGGGGCAGCAGAGCGACGGACCAATACACCACCTTCCTGACACCCGCACCGCACAGGACGGTGGCAGCCCCCGAGCCNACTGTCCCCAGCCGGTCACTCACCGCTGCCCCTCGCCGTCCTGCGCGGCGCTCGCCGGGGCCGCACAGAGATTTCTCCCCCTCCCAGGATTTAAAGACCCAGCCCGCTATTAGTGTCTTCCTCGGGCCCGTCCATCTCTGACGGTGGAGCGGGGGAGGTGCATTACCTTTTCCTGCCTGCCAGCAGTGAGTCTTCCGAGGCGCTTGGGTCAGCTCCGCTTATACGCATAGAAGCTGCCCGCTTCTCCTCATTCTGCCTGCGACCGTGCACTAAGCGTGGAGAAAGATGAGGCGACACGGAGAGACGCTTCGGCGGACTCCCCCGCGCTGGTAATGGGCCGTACCGGCGTGCGGGGGGTAGGCCGGGGGACGGGCTGGGTGGTGTTTACGGAAGAGCCCCGTCCGTCCGGGCTGGCACCGCCTCTGCCTCCGCCCCGCCCCCGGGCCGCTTCAGGGACGGGAACACCGACCCCGTAGAGTTGGGGAGTAGGCGGAAGGTGCTTGTGATGCGCAGGGCACGGTGCAGTGCCTCAGGTCATGTGTGCCTGCCTTTGTGCACTGGGCTGCAAAGGGAACTTTAAATACGTTCCTCCCTGGTTACTCTCTCGATGTGGGGTAGTGACGCCCCCCTTTATGCGCCATCTTGGCCCCCCACTCCCCTCCCCGCCACCTCAGCTTCAGGGGAGCCACGGGACCGTGCCGAGTTTAGTCACCCGTCTCGCTCATGGCTGTGGCGTCCGGAGGCCGGCTGAGCGCCCACTGAGGAACGCAGTGGTGTAGCGCTATTATTATAAATGTTTTGCTTATTGCTGTATTGAACTCATGCACTGGGCCAGCAGTACCTGTCAGGGTCATCACCTCTTCCCGTCACAGGAGCTACGTGCCACCACTCCCTCACCCACCAGGAAGCACGGAGGGCAAAACACCGGCAGTCATCTGAGTCAAGAGCTCACTAACGCCAACCTTGCCCATCGTGAAGACACAGCTCCCCTTGGTGCAGACAACCTTTAGCACACGTGGTGAGCTACACAGAATAGGTGTATTCGGGTAAACCAAAGCCCACTGTAGGTCCCGTTAACCTCTGCTATGAAATCAAGGGCTCGAAGCAGGGAACGGAGTTTGGCTAGGCAAGTGCCAAGTGCCCGGCTGGAGAGGGAGCGCTTGCTTGCAGGGATGCAGAGCACCTGTCAGCCCTGCTGCTCTGAGCCCGGCCTTCAGAGACATTAAATGGATTAAGTCCAACAGCCTAATCCGATAGCTTTTATAAAGAAGACAACGATTTAAATAACTGTGTTTGCACTACTTTGTCCCACTTTGTGCATGTCACATGGCAATGACAGTCTGAAAGAGGCTCTAAAGGGCTTTGGAGAAGAATGTGATGATATACAGATGGGCTGCTTTATACAGAACTGTTATCACTTCCAAGGACATTATTTACTATTATTTCTAACATCCATTTTTGCTTAGACACCATCTGCAATATGGGGAAAACACTAGTTCTTGCTGCAATGGCTGCTGACACTTTTTGTTAACTAACCAGCTAAAACTGCACAAAGAGTACTTGCAAAAACACCAGGGCCGGTGACTCAGGGTCCATTTTGTGTCTATGTGGACTGGCTATTGTGGAAACCTGTGCTGCTCAGAGGCCTGGCTTGCACAGGGTGGGAAAAGGGTGCCTCAGCCTCACCAAGTAAAGTAGCTTCTAAATACTGATATAAAAGATAACTTCAGGGGGAAAAGTATCTCAGGGATGCCACCTAAATCATGGAGTAAGAGATGGGATTCCAGAAAGGCATGGCTTTAAAACAATTTTTTTTTCAGCTATAGCAGTGTCTTTCTCTCACAAACACACCAGCTATTTGGAGCCCATTCTTAAGTGCATGGCTCTATCTATCTATCTATCTATCTATCTATCTATCTTATCAGAGATGTACATCTGTATGTATAGCTGAGGCACCAAGAACATGCTTTGAGATTCTGGTCTAAAAGCCAAGAATTAAGTTAGACACTGCAGTACTCAGCATTTAACCTTCTTTTTGGTTTCAATTCTTTCCTGATCCAGAGACACTGAAGCTATAGGCCACTATATGGATCTTGAAGTAGATTACCTACTGGAGGGATTTGCTCCACCAAGAAATGCCACTCATTTCTCATTTTCTGGATATCCCCAATGTCAGCCAGAAAAAAAATTGTACAGCCTTTAAATTCCTTCTGCTCAGTTAAGAAGATCAATGTCCTCGTGTCTTATATAGCGCATGCATATATGTCCTGGATTTGGCTGGGATAGAGTTAACTTTTTTCCTAGTAGCTGGTGGATGTCGAAAGCTGGTGGATTTGGGCTGAAAACAGTGTTGATAACGCAGGGATGCTTTAGTTACTGGTGAGTGGTGCTTATGCTGAGTCCAGGCTTTTTCTGCTTCTCACCCCACCTCAGCAGCCAGGAGGAAGGTGCACAAGAAGGTGGGAGAGGACACAGCCAGGGCAGCTGACCCCACTGACCTGAGAGATATTCCATCCTATGGTGTCATGGTCAGCAATAAAACTGCAGGAAGGTTGGTGGTGGGACACAGCCTGGGGACTGCCTGGCCATCAGTCAGCTGCTGGTGAGCAATTGTTTTCATTTGCATCACTTGTCTTTCTTGGGTTTCATTTACCTCTGTTTGTTATTTTCATTTTTATTACAATTTAATATTATTTTAATTTTGTTTCAATTAGTAAACTGCTTTTATCTCAAAAGTTTTCTCACTTTTACCCTTCTGATTCTCTCCCTTATCCTACTGGAGACTGGTGGGTGAGAGAGAGCAGCTGTGTGGTGCTTAGGTCCTGGAGGGAATTCAACCACAACAAAGGTACACATTTGGAATTTTGACTAGTGTCTCAAGTTGACTTTAACTCTTGGCCTTTCACTACAGAAGCACTGTTAATTGAAATGAAGGACTAGTTCATGCTGAGTCTTTGCAGCAAGTTGGTTCATAACCTTCCTTACTGTTACCAGTAAAACTGGTAATGCTCTGCTTTATCCAGCAAGGCAGCTACTGAGTGGATAAGATGTGTAGCTGCATTTGACTCCGCAGGTCAGAAATGTCCCAGTGTACAGCTAACTCATGGATAGCGTGGGAGGAGAGGGAAAGGGCAAGGCATGCTATGGTTTATGCCAGGTCCCATGACAACTAAGTTGAGAACATAACTTAGAGTCACAAGACATTTTTCCCTAATCCTAATAACTGAGCCAGGCAGACTGGCTTTAGCGCTAACAGATGGATGTTAAGACTCTGGGTTGACTGAGATCATCAGGCCCAGATTTGATAATAGGCTCAAGGGCAAGACAAAAAGACTACAAGGCAGGTGTAAGGACACTTTCTCAGCTTATTCTTCTGTGAAGTTTCCTGCATAGCCACGTAAAATAAGTCTTTTGAGAGGCAAACAGGGTTGCTACTGCTCCCCAGTGAAGTATTTGTCTTCAAATTCTCACAAAGGCAAAGCAGCATATTGCCACTTCTGAGAGAAATTGGTACATCAGTAGCTTCCCCAGCCACCCCAGTCTGCAGTGTCTAGCAACTTTACCACCTCAGCAAATTCCTAATGCACACTCCCCTCAGCACTAGTAATTGGTCTTTCTATACAAAGGAAATAAAGAGTTTGACCCACTGTGTCAAACACAACAAAAAGCTGTTTGTAGAACGGTACACTTGGTCAGAAATAGCTTGAATTGGTTCCATGGCGAAAAAAAGCTTTAGGTAGTACTTTTTAGGTAGTACATTGCTAACATTTTTCTTGTCACTAGCAAGTGAAAGAAGAAGAAACAGTATGACAGTTACCTAAGCTGCCCTACTCCCTGAAACAGATTTACATCCCTTGATACTTAACATTGACGATTCTCTTGACTATTCTCTCTGGTGAAATCCATATGGCTCAGTTCTTAGAGTAAACTCTGAAATAAACAACGTCAGAGCTAAAATCCTGGGTCTTGGGGTACTACTACAAATCCTAGCCTTTCTAGGCCCTTCCTAAATAGAAGTCTGATATCCCCTTCTCATAAAGTGTGAGACAACTAAAGCCGTGGCTAGATCTTCACTGTGGAAACTGCTATTTTCGCTTTCCCAGGGCGCTTTGTTTGCTACTGGAGATTTCTGCTCTCATGGTCTTGAGGAAGACAGATTATTCTGAGGGTTTCTCATCTGTTTAAGTGCAAGCCCCCTCATACCAGCTTCAGCCACTTCTGGGCTGTATTTAAGACAATCTCCTGACCCCATGCAAGCTCTCTGTTACTTGTTAGGGTCAGGGCAGTAAGTTTTGTTGTGGTGCCCATAACCTGCAGTCACTCCATCATCCTCTCAGGTCTGTGCATTTGACAGAATTGTGCTGACAAAATGCCTGAGACAATTCACTATAAATTCTCCTCTTATCACCCATTCTAGTAGTCACTCACTGGAACACCCTCCATGTATAGACCTAACAGTTCCGTTCATCCTAAGCCTTGGCAGAGGTGGAACTGTATTTGCCGGGCTGACATCAGGAGTTGTGATCCTGTTTCTACATAATCCTCAACCTAAAAATTTTTTTTAATATATATATATTTATGTAAAAGAAGAACATTCTGTAATCAAAGGGAAGACCAAGAAAATAAAACGTCTTCCAAGACAGAATTAATTGATTTAACTTATTGCTTTAACCAAAGAGAGAAATAGATACAGTTAGCGCCCCAAGCTCCAGCTGGAGCTCGCGGCACAGGGGAAGGCCTGCTCAGCCTTTCCTTTCCTGTTCTGCGCCGGGACTCTGTCCGTGGGGAAGATGAAGGGAGCGGGCTCCTGTCGGCGTGGGGAGGCAAAGGAGCATGCTCGCAGCGGAAAGGCTCCGCGGGAAGAGTCGGTGCTGAGCTCCCGGTCTCTCGGTCCCGGACGAAGCCGTCCGTGACCTGACAGAGGCTTGCCTGGAGCCAGAAGCGCTCCTGCCAGCCAGGGCAGCAGCTGTTGGGTCCCCACCGACCAGCCCGATGCCAAATCTCTGCTCCAAAGGCACTAGAAACGGGGTGAAGAGAGGGATTGCGGATGGAGAAAATAACTTTTTCTCCACGCCTTTCTCCCAGTCACTCCGGAGCTTGCTGAAGTCACTCCAGGCAAAATCACAGCCAAGCAGAACAGAAGTTGCGTGAGACAGAGTCCCGCCGTGTTCTGCCACCAAAACTAAGCGCGAGGCTATAAACTGGCAGAAGGACTGGGATGGGATGGGGTGGGATGGGATGGGAGGGGATGGGATGGGATGGGATAGGATGGGGGACGCCCGGCCCCGAAGGCTGCGAGGGTGTAGAGCACTCCCCGCTCCGAGACCCCCGCGCCGGATCCGGAGAGTGTCTGTCATCGCGGGGCTGAACGGGGGCTTTCCCCTCGCCCCGCCCGCTGCTTCCCGGTCCCGCTGCTCCCTCGGGGACGGGGACGGGGCCGGGCCCTGGGCGCCACGTCTGCCCCCCGGCAGGGATGGAGCCCAT
>VZTN01019503.1:197544-227906 GCA_013400515.1 Erpornis zantholeuca | reverse complement strand
GGGCGGGCTGGGGACCGTCCGGCCGCTCGGTGCTGCTCGGCGGGGCGGGGGGCAGCAGGCGCCCGTGCAGGGGGGAGAACGCGGGCGTTCGCCCCTTAAATAAGGAGCTGTGCAGCTGTCGGATGGCCTGGCTTGCGGGAAAGCGAACGTGTCCCGTTGTCTTCCCCTCCTCTTCCGTGCTCCCTCAAAGATGCTTTCATGGCATTAGAGGGACAGAGGGAGTCAGGGCCGAGGTTTTCCCTATGCCTGTAAACGTGGCCCCAGAGCAGCGAGAAATCCCTGCCAGGCAGCGTCGAGCTGGGCGGGACGGGGCGGGACGAGACCCCGTGGCGGTGGCCGCAGCCCCCAGCTCGCTTTTCCAGGGCCTGTGCTTGAAGCCATTTTATGGAATGCAGCCCGCGCGCTGCATTACGTGTTGGCAGCGGTGCAGACTTGCCGTTCCGAAGGAGCTTGCTGCCCATAATTCTGTATCTTCGAGGCCCGCAAATCACTTAACCTAGCGGGGCTGCTCGTCGTTGCCCGTCGAGTGGGCAGGTGTGCACGCCAAGGGACACGGGGTGGCAGCGCTGTCAGAATGGGGCAGGATCCTGCCTCAGCGTCCCAACACTCTAGAAAACAAAACCCATGTCAGCTTCACCGAACAACAGAGCCTGTGCCAGAAACACTGCTGCTGTACCCTGCCTCCCACGTTCTTGCTGCAGTCTCTGGCCAAGGGAGTGAGACTCGCAATGTCCAAGGCAGTCCAGGACCATGGAAAAGCTGTGAAGTGTTTGGCACAGGATGTGGCTCAAGTGAAGCGAAATAAATGCTCGTTTCCCTATTTTTTTCACTCGGGCCCTTATTAGCCTCCCAGCTATAGTTTCACAAATAGCACTGTCCACTTGGATATGTCCTAGGGTGCTTAAAACCTTTAAAAGTGTCATCTGTGATTGCATATCATCAACACACAATTAAGCTCATTTCCCGGGAGTAGGTAAAGTGGTTGGAAGACAGTATGCAAAGTTATGACTGAGTCAGATAAAAGAAAAGGAAGTTCTTGTCTCGGCTTGACTGCTTTCTGCATGGCAGACCATTTGGATTCCCTGTATTCCCCACGAGCTTGGGCCTGGGCTGGCAGTGGGGGGACAGGCACTGGCAGAGATCTTCTGGCTGTTCAGTGTTGCTTCCAGAAACACAGTGGCCTGCACATGTGGAGATTATATCGTCAGTCTTGGTGTTTCCTGTCTCATACAACAAGAAGGAAAAGGAAAATTCACATCAGCAGGGGAGAAGAATTGTAAACTTCAGGGCTGTAGGGCTGTTTCTGAAGCTGATTGTAAATCCTAGGGTTTTCCTCACTGATGACAGGAGATTGATTTGAACTAGCAAAGGTTTTTGGTTTTTACTGATTTTTAAGCCATTTTTATAGACTGTTTGTAAGAAGGAAGAAATTGCAATGGCAAGATGTAAAACTACAATACACGAGAATAGAACTCAGATGTACTTTCAATGTATAAGCCCTTCCAGTCAAAGGAATGGGTACAACTTGCTGCCTCCCATCTCCAGGTCATTGCAGAAAGTCATAAGTATGTATTACATATTCTAGGAGAGGAGTATATAACAGAAGTTTATAAATAGCTGGTTTCAAAGACAACTGAAACTTACTCGCCTGTGTATAGCTGATGGCTGCAAGAATTAAAGGTGGGGGAAAGAGATCATAAGGGTTTCGATGTAACCCTTGAAAGCTTCGGTTGCTGTGGTTTGGTGACACAGGAATGTACTTGAAGGAGAGGAGAGCAGGCTGCATTTCATTGCTTTACAAAGATGAAAGATCCTGCGTTGTATTTGCAGAGTGCCATCAGCACTTGCAGAGTGCCATCAGCATCAGGCTGCTGTGTGGCTTTGCCCTTCGTCTTTGACTGCAGAGGGCTCCTGTCAGGAGTAAGCATTATATAAACTCATCTGCTTTACACATCAAGGAGCAAGGAAATTATGTGGAAGTTTAGTCTTTAATATAGCACCATTCTCAGAGAGGCCAAGGTCATTTGGTGTTTAAACAAAAGATAGTATGATCAGTTGGAGAGAACAGTAGTCATTGACTGAAAATACATTTTTATGTACTATTTGTGATGTTAAATCTTACCAGCTGTGTATGCCAAAAAGGCAAAGTCACATGCAGGTCCATGCACAAACCAACTGCTATGAAGCTGCGAGTTTTTCCCCCTCTTGTGCAAGGGTATTGCTTTGAGCCCTGGTGGCTCTTGATTAAGACAAATAAGATGAGAAGCTGGTATAATTCGAAGACCCCAGTCCATTTTATTATATCAGAGCTCTCTTATCTTCAAGTGACTGGCCCAGATGGGGAATAGCTTCAACTTACACCATGAGCATTGCCTGAATGCAGTGGAGGAGCAGGTATAAAGTACTTCCACTGTGTGAGGGGGGGATCCATCTCTGTCAGTAATATAGTCACAGAGACCCAGCCCTCTGGAGAGTTCTGGCTGTTACTGATTTCTTTGACTAAAAAGATAGTTACTTGCAAATACGAATTTGGTGATTTGGTTGAAATGTGTCACTGTAATAGGAGGGGGAGGAGAACTTCCCTGTGTTACTCTGTTAGATTTCTGACCTCCATTTATAGTGATACAGAAAAAGCTTTCTGTTCTCTGTGGAAATAATCAGAATGAATGACAGCTAAGATGTAAAGAAAATTAGGTTGGTAAGTCAGTCTAACAACTGGTGCCCAGCTGCAATGTGTATGGCAGTATTACCTTCTCCACCCCTTCCCTTTAGCTCATTTCTAATTTCCTATGGGAGCGCTAGAGAATTCAAGTGTAGGGAATGTAAAGCAATTAGAAACCTTTTTGCTGAAGAGGGGGAAAAGAAGTAATTTTTATGGGTATTCTTCAAACGGCAGGGATCTGTCGGAGCAAGGGCAAGTCTCATGGCCAAACTCTACACAATGTAGACTTTCATGAAAACTAAGGAGGATTTGTCCAGGGATTTGCAGAAATACATAGAAATAACTTAATTTCTAATTAGAACGTCTGTTAGGTCGTTTGAAAATAATTTCTAGGTTCAGAGTCAGTCAAGGAACTGCTGGAGCCTGCTTCAGTTGAAAAGAAAAAAAAAAAGCAGCTCTTGTGTTTTTCTTTCTAAAACCATATGAAATATACTTATTTCTATTTATAAAATAAAACCACCCCTCCAGCTGTGTATCTAATCAGTAAACATGGCAGCCCATGTGGCATGGCTGATTAATATACCCCTCAGATACAGGGAATGGTGTGAGGCAAGGCAACATGCATTACTCAGCACTTGCCATCCTGCCAGAGCCTTGAGGTATTTTCTGTGTGATGGATTCCTCTTGCAGCCAGTGGGAGTTCTTACATTGCTTTACAAAGCTTAAGAAAGTACAAACCACACATGCACAAAAAGATTTCTCCAAAGTCTTAAGACTGATGCTCTGCTTGGCCTCAAAATTAAGTAACGTGTGCTTCCCTGGCCTGCATCTTACCTTTGAATGTGAGTGTAAATGAACGTGGTAGCCACTCACCCCTTGACCTTTTCCCTCTGGCTGCTACTAAAACCAGTTGTAAAGATAGTTCTTGTAATTGGGAAGTTTAATAGCTGTCCTGATTCAGTGGTAGGAGCTTTCTGTTAACCTGAGCTAGATGCAAGGCAGGCCTTTGGCAGCTGCTGTGCTTTTGTTCTCTGTGTGTATATGGCATGAGCCCTGCTCACTGCGAGCGTGTGGGTATATGCAGAAGTGGGAAAAACAAGCTGCTAACTATTTAGAACATTAAAGACTTTCTAATTTTTTCTATTCTTAAAAAAACTAGTTAACAAAAAAAATCTCTTGTGTTTCCATTAGTGTCTAGGAGCAGCAAAATGTCATGATTATGACTCCCATTCTGCAGCCCATCCCAGCTCTCCTTTCTCCCAAATTTTTCCTGTCGCTCTTTCTTGTCTACCACGAAACTTCTTTTTCATGGTCAGGAATTGGTCTTTGGTATTCTTCCTGATAAAATCTAATCCCAGCTTTTCTGTATTCAGAAGCTGATGTTAGATGTTCTTTTGGTTGTTTTTTTTCTTTTTCCCCCCTCTCTTTTCTCCCTTATGGATTTGGGGTCTTTAGAACAGGGAATCATATGGGGGGGATGGTTCAGGGGTCTACATGCAGACTCTGGAGACCTGGGTTCCTTTTTCACTGCCACAGCTTTCCTGGATCATCAGTGGCAAGTCAATGAGGCCAAGGACTCGTAACAGAAGGTGTATGTACTAGATGCTGGTTTTTTTGTGCTTCCTTTTTTGTGTATCTGTATGCCACAGGGTCACTTCAGGTATGGGGCACGAAGGATTGCAAGGTAATAATTTTGTTTGGTAACAAGGGCTATAAGGATCTTGGACAAAAAAGGTGAAATTACTGGTATTAACCATATGTATTTCTGGCCTAGGTACGTTCTCTTCAGACCACATTTGGAGAATTTGAATCCATGATGAAAATTGTTCAGCAGAAGCAGGAGGTTAGTGAGAAGGCTGTTAAACAAGGGGAGAGTGAAATAAACCGGATCAGTGAAGTGCTTCAGAAGCTGCAAAATGAAATTTTGAAAGACTTGTCTGATGGCATTCACATGGTGAAGGATGCAAGGGAACGAGACTTCACATCTCTGGAAAACACAGTGGAAGAGAGACTAACAGAGCTAACCAAGTCAATAAATGATAACATTGCTGTATTCACTGAAGTCCAGCAAAGGAGCCAAGATGAAATCAACAATATGAAAGCAAAAGTTGGTTCACTAGAACAAACAGATGTATATAAACATGAAATTAAGATGCTAAAAGATGCTTTTGATGAGATGCAAGCATCCATGAAAATGAAAGAAAAGGACATAGAGACCTTGAAGAGTACAATAGACTCCATGGAGTCTGATGTGTACACTGAAGTGAAAGAGTTAGTCAACCTCAAACAAGAACATGAGAAGTTCAAAGAGGCTGCAGACACTGAACACCTTTCATTAAAAGCTTTACAAGAGAAAGTTCTGAGAGCTGAGGATTCTATTATGCAGCTCCCTAGTGACATTAAAAGACTTGATGAAGATTTACGGCAAGTTAAAGCCAACCTCAACAAATGGGAAGATAATGAACTCTTCAGAAAAGCATTAGAATCTTTCGGGAAGAACAGTGAAGGACTGGAGTCTCGATTGAGGCACATAGAAGACAGCCTAGAGTCTCTAACATCTGTTGCTGCTCAAAATGGTGAAAAGTTGGAATCTTTCCTTTCTAAGGAGGCAGAGTATGAGAATAAGCTCAATACCCTAGAACAAAGCATTACCACTCTTCAAGGACTCTCAAATACAGACATAACTTCTGTTATGGATGCTCTGAAAAATCTTGGTGAAGCACAGACTTCACTGTACAACGACATGGAAAACTTAAGGAGAAGCATCAGTGACTTGCCATCCTCTGGTGCTCTCCGAGATGTCCAGAAGCAAATTAGTACTTTGTTGGATCAAGGAAATCTTCAGGCAGGTCAAGCACATTCTCAAGGCTACCTTGAAAAATTTTCTTCTATGGAAGGCTCTGTAGATGAACTGAGATCTTCTGTTAGCCAGGTTGATTCTGATTTAAAAATGATAAGAACTGCAGTGGATAGTTTAGTTGCCTATTCAGTGAAAATTGAAAATAACGAGAACAGCTTGGAGTCTGTGAAGAGTTCAATAGATGACCTGAGGAATGACCTGGAAAGGTTGTTTGTGAAAGTAGAAAAAATACATGAAAAAGTTTAGGCAGCAGTGCTCCTTGGGCAAATAATGGGTTAAGAAGAATAGCTTTTGTATGCCCCATTTTTTACTCTTTTTAAAAGTAATTTGATACCTCCAAAGAGAATAAGAATACTTTAATAATAGAGACAGTTCTGCTTTTTTCCTTTATTTCTTTTCTGTGTAGTGTTTTTGGAGTTTTTGTTGTTTGGTTTTTTCTTTCCCCTAACTTCTCTTTTAAGAAAACATGAGTTCATTTGGGGGTTGAGTTTCTTAAGGGCTCATCTTCTCTAGGAAGTTGTACCACTGTAAGTGTAGAGGTGTAACTAAGGCACTACCGCCTCGTTAGCATGGGCACATATTTAATGGCATGAAGGTGTTTCACACTGACACTAGATATCCCACCAGAAGGGCTACTGCTGTTCTGGTACCCAAAGCATACTGCTGTACACACTGAGGATTTTACTGGTAAGTTTTGGTTTAAGAAACAAATCAGCAAAACTACACCCCTTATCTTAAACTGTTTACTGTGGTGAACTTAAGAGTGCAGCAGGTGTGGAGCACCTCATCTGTTTCTGCAGTTTGGGACTCAGACATGTGGTCAGTTTACTAAGGGTCAGCTGAGCTGTAGTGTGTTTCTATGAGACCTTAATCTGTACCAAGGAACTAACCAGGTCTGAGGTAAGTGGCCCTGCCTGCGGCTAAGGCCTAACAGGTTCCACCTCCTGGCTGGAGAGATGCATTCTTTGTGATCACAGGCTTCTTTGCCAGCATCTTCAGCTGCTGGTGCAGAAGATCAGTGCTTAGAAGGGACATCTGAAGGATGGGATTAATTTCAAGAGGGTACAGTAATATTTTTGTCATACTTCTAGATTGATTTAGGTGTGATTAGGCTGTGTCTTTCTTGGAAAGATCTAATTGGTCTTTGATATGGGATTTTTCTATAAAAATTATCACAAGTCTGAGGAAAGAGAAGGACCAAAATTGTACGTGTTGTGTTCCATGTATAACAAGCATGCTAACGACAGCAATAATACACTCCAAAACACACAAGAGGGAAAATCACCATGAAATCAGCAGAATTGCTTCTATGGCCTATACATTTCCAAGTTTTCACACAGCTGACAGTGACCTGAACTTTTGTTATGTATCCAGGACTTGGTGCCTGATTCTTGTCCTATTTTTGTCACCAGGTGTCTGGCTGAAGCACTGGTAGCAAAGGATCCTTCTAGGAGACCCGCTCTAGGAGAGTGAGGAAAAAGTGTCATGATTCTGTAGATGGTCTTTAAAAAACCACTTTCTTGTGGAGCTTCTTTGGTTTTCTCTCTTTTTGGAAAGGATTTCTAATATCCCTCCTTTTCAAGTTTACTTTGGAACTTTATCCAAATAATTGGTAAATAAGTCTGCTCATGGATACCTTGGAAATAGGCCATGGGCATCATGCCCATTTCAGCCTGGACCAGACAGATCCTTGACTGTGTTAGATGAAAAATTCCTAGAAATAGTATCTCCCAGAAATGGGAACAGCACAGGTGAAAAGGAGTTCTCCTAGGTAAATAAGATACTGAACCATATCCAGTGTTGTTCCCGTTATAAACAAGAAAGAATTGCTGACAAAGAAAGAGGGAGCCATGGCATTAAGGTAACTGTTGTCACTGTTGGAACTGCACTGTTCTTTGTTGACTTCTCAAGTTCTTGAACAATGTTGTTTAGGTTACTGTGAAATGAACTGTATGGCTTACTTGCAGTATTTTTAATGCATAATAAACATTTGGAATATTCTTTGCACCTTTTTTTTGATTGCTGATTGCTTATTGTTGTGTTTCTCAGGGTGCTTCCAGTGGGGTACAGGGAAGGGCTTGGGGAAGCACCAGATATGTTCTCAGCTTCCATGGGGGAATGTGGAGGTGCTCTTGCCTGCTGAGGTTACAAGCCAACTCTTGGAAGCAGGGTTTGAGTCACATCAAGGTGTTGCTGTTGAACAGTGGATTCAGAAGCCCTAGACGGTGATTGTGAGATGTGAAATACTTGGTCTGTGCCATGAATGAGTTCTGTGCCAGACACTGGCAGCAAGGCCTCAGTAAGACTTCCTCAATGCCCAAAGCTTGTAGAACAGAAATGTGCAGAAAGAACCTGTATAATATTTCCACAGTGGCTGCTCCTTTTGCTTAGCTTGGAATGCTGGACCATCAACCAATACCATTCTCATGATGGATATATGCCTTTCAAAAGTTAGGGAAAGGGTAATTTCAGGAGCATAGGCATCATCATATCCTGGCAATTCTTGAGGCTAAAGTCAAAGAAATAGGTAATAACTCTTTAATTAAACCACATATGCTGGACAAAGCAGGTGAGCCCCCAAGCCCTTCTATCTGAAGATACTTGATATAACCTGTTCGCAGCAAGTTGGCTGACAGCATGCAGTGACTTTATAGTAGCTGTGTGATGCTGGAACTTAGGCTGTAAAGCCAGCAGTGCAGCTGGACTATTTGATCTCAGGGATTAAACAAAGAATTACTAATTACACTTCTAGTAACTGAATTTTTATGGCAAGCTATTGAAATTATTTATTTCACTAAATGAGAATAATCATTCTCATTTATTCTCATGTAAATAATAACATGTCTGGAGGCAGGCACAGAGACAGGGATCCCTTGGCAGGCCGGTGGCTCAGCTTTTATGTCTGGTTTGATGTTTTCATCCAATACAAACATTTCCTAATTTCCTCATAAATGTGCACAGAGCACGTACAGACCTAATGCTGCTCTTCATTGTCATTCTTCGACTTTGTAATAAAGCAGTGGAGAAGGTCTTAAGCAAGACAGACTCTGTTACCAGTGTTCCTTTATACTACTGATAGTTCATCAGTAACATGCTGTTACAGTAACAAATTTCAACATAAATTGTCTACATGATTGATGAGGTATTGATCAGGCCTGTTCATTAGCATTTGCCTTCATTTTCAGCTCTCATAAATGGAGAAGCCATTACTGCTGAGGCACTGTGGACTTGATCACTCTTGAAAGGGCTTGTCCAAATAGCCATGCTGGAAAATGTGATGGAGATAAATCTCAGGTTGCTGCAGAGACTTCTCTCAGTGGGAATTCAACCACTGCCTCGAGCTAAATTACTGAGAAGGGCATCTGGTGGTCTACGTGTGTGTGTTGGAAGTTTCATTAAAGCATGGGTTAGTGATGTAGTGTTTTTACTACCCTTTTTGACATAGCTCAGCTGGTACTGTAAACAAAGCTGCAGAGAAGTGAAATGACTACGGGAAAAAAGTGTGTCTGGGATGTACACACACCAAAGCAGCCAAAAAGCACCCGGTGTGGCTCTTGTGCTTTGCTGGGCATTGCCAAGGGTGCACTATGTCCAGTTTAGAGCACTGCAGGAATGGAGCGGCTGGGCTGGAACGACTCTCCAAGAGAACAGGGGCGATGATGGGAGGTGATCCTGGGAGTTCCAGGAGGAGGGACTGAACAAACAGGCCTGTCTATAGACGTCGACAAGTGGAAGGAGGATGGAAGGCGAAGGAGGAATGAAGGGAAGACCGAACCCTCTCCGCTCCCGAGGCTGAGGGCGCGGCGCGGGGCGCTGGCGGCGGGCGCCCCCCGGTGGCGGCGGCGCGGCAGCGGCGGCGGGGGCCGGGCTCTCCTCCCGTCCGTCCGCCTGTCCCGTCCGTCTGTCCGAGCCGCTGGAAGTCCCTCCCGGGACAGGGGCCGGGAAACTGTCGGGCGCACCCAGCTGGCAAAGGCCAGGCGCCAGGTGCTCCCGCCTCCCCTTCCCAGGTCCCGCCGTGGCACCGGCACGAGTGCCCTGTTTAATGCTCCTGCGCTACCAGCGCCCCGAAAAATCCTTCACCCACTGCGGGGCTGGTTCTACAAGCGACCGCCACTTAATCTGCCCAGTTTTGCCATTTAGCTTATAACGTCCCTGGCCCATTTTTCGTGTAATCACTTGCTTGGTTTATACGTTTTATGGAGGGGGAAGCTGTGGCACTTTTGGGTTTAATATCTGCTCTGTGTGATACTTAGCACTGTGAGATGCTAATCCCTGTTGCTTCTCTGGGTACTCGTACATTTACTGCCACTCTGGCCTTTCTGCATGCATTTTAGTCATTGTCATCCTCTGCCAGCCAAGAGCAGATATTCGCCAATGTCAGAGATGTTGGTTCAAATATTCACACTCAGGACTTTTTTAACACCTATTTGTAAATCCTGGCATGAGGTCAAACAGCAAAGAAAGTGATGCCTTTGGCAAGAACCCACTTAGTCTAACACTGATCAGGGATGCTCAAAGGGCAATTCTGCCTCGGACACCAAAGCAAGAAGTGTATTTTCTGCTTGCTCATATAGCAAAACCTCTCCAGAGTCTCTAGTATACAATCCATTGCAAGCTCCCACATAATATAATTTATCCAGAGTCAATGCTTATGCGCTCGGAAAGTGAAAGAACTTGGAAATCTCTTTATGTGAGCAGAGCTCGATAATTCCTGCATTTATAATGCAAATACTAAACCCCAGAGCTATTCAGAGTTAATACAGCATCACAGTTGTAGCTTGCTAGACCTCAGACAAAGAGATCCCTGAACGCTGCTTTTTTTTGCTTATGGAGCAGGTGTTCCCTTGGCTGCCATGGATTTGCAAATAGTACATCTCAAAATCTTTTCCCAGATGATGCTACTAGATGCTGTGCTTAGCATCAAGGGGACAAATTTTTTCCCAAGTGATTCCAATTTCAATGTGAGAGGAATAAAAGCCAAAGAACCAATTTCTCATTTTACTGCAAATCCTTGTTTAGAAAAAAAAAATATAGTTTTGAGGAAACACATACTACACAATTGACTCCTGTGTCTCACCCTGGTGTTCATTCGTGATTCTAGAGGAATAAGCTAGTTCAAATAAGGGTGGCTTTGTTCCACTCAGAAAGACATTCCTTTGGCACTCTCTAGATGTAAATATGTCAAATTCCAGTGGATAATCCTTTCCTGTCAATACTGCTTAGGTTGGGGTTGGGATGGAATCCTAGAGTTATGAGTAAGGATGGAAAACATAACAAGTGGGGAAAGAATCAGGGTTACCTTAAAACTTTTGAATTTATTGCTCTGACTTTCAAAGTTCTGATAATTTTTTCTTTTTCCCTTGTTTCTCCCTTTTCACCAAACTTCTCAACTGTCTGTACATAGCAGGGAGATACAGAATATTATGCTTAGATTTTAATTGATTTACAAGCAAAAATTTGAAGTCATAAGCAAAACCAATCCTTAAGATGAGAGCTACTGAAGAGCTACTTGTTTAGAGAGCACTGCAACTGACATGATCTAAACATAGGAATTGACATCCTTATCAGTGGCAGGTAAAACAAAAACTTTGCAGTTCCCAGAGTGTGTTTGAATAGCTCACAGTTTGGTGTCAATCAGGCCAAAACCCCCTTACTGACAAGTAGTTCCCTGCCCTGGAAACTCGAAATGCTCTTCCAAGGGACTGAAATCCAACCTGTGAGGTGGTATGCTTGTGAACCAGAGACCTGGGAAGGGCAGCAGACTACCTCTAGTCTGCTCAGCCTAGAAAGCTTTTTTTGGACAATCTTTGTCGAGGGCACAAAGTCTGTAAATTGAAACAGCACAGTCAAAAGAGAATTTCCACCCAGACAGGAAACTTATACAGAGTGACAAGGGTCCTGATCCAGATCCCACTGAAGTCAGTTGCTACACTCCCCTTTTCTTTCCTGGCACAAAATCAAGGCCAAAGCCCTTCACCCAAAGCCACTTAGAAAATGTGTAATATACCCAATAATAATTTCCAACGCCTAAAGTTAAAAAAATCCTCTCCTTTCCTCTGAGCGCATCAGAGTTGCTTACCAGAATACCTAACAGCTAACAAATCTTCCCATCCTGAGCGAGGCTTTCCTTTTTCAAGATCCCTTCTCAAGGTCTGGACACGGATTAAACAAATGTGGTTTGTGGTGTTGGGGAAGCAGACTGGGCCTCAGGGCATGTTTATTAGCTATTTCTGTTCAAAAGCTTAACAATGTGGATAGCCCAATGCTCGCCATTAGGCTCTTCACTGAGGGACAGCCTTCTCCATGCTGTTGTTTACAGCTGCCTGGAGTTTCAGGCAGAGCAGCTACCTGGTATATGTTCAGCTGATGCCTTCAGAGATCCCATCACAGCCCCCAAAGCTTGAAACAAAAGGGACATTGATCGATCTGATTGTGTGCCCTGGGTGAATGAAGCTGTTGTTATTCCTGTATCATGCATAAAACAGCAGTGCCCAGAGGTTCAAAGAGGTGCTGGATGAGAAGATTTATGTAGGCACCTGTCCACTGGAATGCTCTGGGCACCAAACCACTCTCCCAAGGGCATATTTTTTAGGATTAAATGTGGGTTTCAAGCACCCCATTCTGATAATTTTTGCCTTATCCCCATACCAGATTTCTAACATCTTATATTCACATGTGAAGATGGTATTGGTCTTAGCATATCCACTGAGGATTCCACATTCTTAGGGTGGTTTCTAAAAGGGAGAAAAAACTTCTCAGTTCTGGCTAATGTGTTTAGCATTTAAAAATAAGATACACAAGAAAAAGAGCGGTTTTTCCATTCAGAAATGAGATATTTGTATTGCTAAAAATAGCCCTACTAAGCTTTTGTGACCTCGAGATTGATAGAAGGATAATTAAGGTTTTCCAGAGTCTGAATCCTTACGTATAATTAACTGAGGTGATAATAACCTCTTAGAGCCATGCAAAATACCTCTGTAGTTGAATGCATTCAGTGATCAAACTGCATTACAGCATTCCAAAAGAATGTCACAGCCTCCCAGTGACTGCAGTTTGGGGACACTATTGGAAAAAGCCCTGTACCTCCTCCTAAAGTCACTGTGGTTTTAAAGCCACAGCAGCTGTAGAGACTGCAGGGTGACTCCTCATGGCCTCCTTTGGGTTCAGAAGAACCTCCTTTGATTAAGTCAGGCTGGGAGACATTGTAGACCTTTCAGAGTATATTATCACACAAGCACATTTGGGTTATCCAGTAACAACACTGGGAAAAACTTAGCTGTAGAGCTGTAGGAAGTGAGAGTGCAAGCTATAGTTGTCCTTTGTGTCACTGCTCCTTCCATCCACTGGACAGACACCAGACCCCCTGCCCAAAGGAGCTGATCAACCAAAGAACAGAGAAGAACAGAGATAAGGTGTCCTAAAGCAGTGAGGCACACAGCAGAGACAGCCACCACCAGCCCACGTGGCTGATGGCAACCACGGCACCTGTGACATTTTTATAATATTAACTTCCAGGTGTTTCTGCAGCCTCTACTGTCTCTTATAGAATCACATCTTTCATGTGATATGATCCAAGACCTATGGACATAGAGAGATCCTCTGTTGATTTCCATGGTCATTGGAGTAGTGTGTGTGTGGGACAGGGAGAGGGATGGGTGAAGAAGTACCAAATAGAATAGATACCTGCTGCTTTCCAGCCTCCAGCCCCAGGATATATTTTCCGGTGTTGGAAGAGCTTTATTAGTTTATAAACCTTCCCAAGGCAAAGAATCTTCTAGTTCTTCTCTCCATTCTTTTAGTATGGGTAAGGAATACTTATAATTAAGTTGGCAATATATAGTGGTGTTATTTGTCAAATATAACCCATAAAAATAGTTTCTGGTTCAGGTCAAGGAGTAAGATCAAGGACTTTAGGCATTGCAACAAAGTGCTCCAGAAGTGCTGGTAGCTCCATAAATGCTAGACAGAAATCACATTTGAACTGCCTAGAATTAGTGTATTTTCACCAAAGTTCACAGGAACCACCAAGGGTAGGGTGGGGCTTGCATTCTCCTCTGGTTCGGGAGGATCACTACTCACATGTAATCTTGCTGTTGTCGTGGATGACCTGCATATTCTTTTGGCAGAGAATTATGTGTCTCAAATGACATCGCAAGGACCTGCCCCTTGCAGCACACGTGCTGACTCTGCTTATCGTGCCTCATGAGCCAGGTCTGCCCCAAACCTCAAACAGTTGGAGTAAAAGCTGAATCTATCCAAAAGCCCTACTACTTTGTCCTTTGTTCAGATCCTGATTTGGTCTCACTTGCCATCACAAAGCTCTTTGGTTTCCTTAGGTTTAATATTTCACATTCATTAGAACCGGTATAATTTGCTACTTTACCTGTAAAATTAATTAAACATTATTTTATGTTTCAAACATAAATTGTTTCAAATGGTTGCACNTTTACCTGTAAAATTAATTAAACAGAGCTTCTGTTTCAAATGGTTGCAAAAAGGTAAATCCCTGTTTGTCAAAGTATTTGAACTATAAAAAGAAGCACATCTATTAAAAAGAGGTTTTGGAGTGCTGTTTATTATTCCTTTCAATTTTTTTCATGTAACCTTAATAAAAAGTTCTCCTCCTCCTGAAGAGCAATGAAATAAATCTGAGTTCTTATAGACTTCACAGCACAACCCACATTCAGGTCTAGGTGTGTGCTTTCTTGCACTGGCAAAACAGAACCAAGAAAAGATGTACTGTTGCAAGTGAAGATCAAGTGTTTGCATTTTTGCCTGAACTATTTACAGGCAGCCCTGATTTCAACATTTCCTGGACAAAATCTGGAGAGAAATTTGTATTAGGATGATGGCTGAGTCTAAGGATCAGCACTTGATTCCTGCAGAAAGGAATCAAGAGCACAACATGGAAATGTCCATCGCCAGGCGAATCCTGCTCACCTCAGCACTGCTGCCTGCAAAAGGAAAGAGTTTTGGAGGGTGCAGCTACACTGTAAATTGAGTGTGAGCCCAAACTTCCTTTACACCTAAAGCATTTGAGCAAAAGCCTGTTCTTGGGAGTGGGGTTAACTACAGATTTGGCCAGAGGAACCCAGAGGAGTTCTTTCCCTCTCTCTCAGTCTGCATCCAGAAAGCAGAAGCAGGGAATTACTATGGGTTTGTACACGCATAGAGAGGCTTGAGGGCTCAGGCTAGCACCTAAGTCTCCCAGCAGTAAGTCAAAGTGCTGACTCCCAATTCAAAGTGCTCAGGTCCCTCTGAAGTTTGTACTGAGTAAAGATAAACACATCCTGAAGTGCTTTGTTAATACCACAGGGACAGGCTTGACACAGGGACCAGGTCTGAGAGAGGAGTTCTTCACTGCAAATGAAAAAATCTAGTCACTGGGTGATTTATTAGTCTCTCTTCAATGATACTTTTGTTTTAAAAGGGCTTCAGTTACCCTCTGCTGACTGGAATTTTTCATTTATGTTGGAGAAGTATTGCTCCTTGACTTGAAAAATTACTTCCAGTGAGCAATAAATGCTGTGGGCCTCATCCTGTGGCTTTGGGCATGACAGCTCACCACCGGTCACTTTGCCACAGGATCCTTGCCATTCTTTCTCTGTTTTCTTTTTCTTGCCTTATGCTTTACACATGTTTGTAATTAACTCTTCTTCTTTTTTTTCCCCTTTAATTTCTTTTTTTTTTTTCCTTTTTAAGTTGCCTTGTTACATCTCCCTCTGTTCCAGGCTGTCAGCTACGGGTTTCCCTGTATTTAAATCCCAGACATTCCTCATCAATGTGCTTGCTGAAATGCTTTTACCACTGGAAGAAATCCTTTTCTCACATTGTTTCCAGTACATGTGGTAGAGTGAGTCCTTGTAGTTAAAGAAAATTCCCTTTGGGGAGAGACCCTAAGTGCAGGGAAAGGCTCAAGCCCACCAATTAACTTGCTTTCAAAAATAACAGCAACGTTTAAGTGTAGCTGAAATTCTTCTTGTATGTTTTGATCTGCTTGCACATTTCTGACAATGGAATCTCTGTCTGGCTGTATTTTTGAGTCTCTAGTGCAGTTATCAAGGAAAAGGTTGGGTGTTTTGGCAGATCTCTAATATAGGTTCTATCAGTAAGTTTTTTAAAAACAACTGTTTTCTTTGAGTCGTGGTCTTGTGGAGAGTCTTAATATTGCTCTGCCTTATAAAAACTCTTGGTAGGGATCTGTAGGGTCTGTTTGTTCTTTCCCTGCCTTCTCCTGCTCCTCTCAGTATGTGCGTTTGACAAAAAAAAAAGCTGTATTTCAAGGCAGTTCAACTCCACTTACTCTTTCCAAAGTCGAAATGAAAACATTTTAAAGTAGGGTTTTTACTTATCAAAGCAACTCTTGCATACTTACAGACAAGAAGAAAGCAGCACATTGCTACGATGCTGTTATTGTGTAAGGATGTTAAATGTCTGTAAGCAGCTGTGTGGGACACCTTCCCAGGGCACTTGAGTACATCAGGGTGCAGAGCTTCACTGCTGCCTGCTCACCCTCCTGCACTGCCTTTGCAGCAGATGGCAAAGCAAAACATAGGTGTATTGCTGAAGCCCCTAATTCTGCAGCTTGGTTCATTGAGATCAGAGTCCTTTCTCATCACTCTGACAGTGTAAATGTACTCTAAAGGTAAAACAATTCCATAATAAGTTAAGATCTACTGCTGAAGATGTTGGGTAGAACAGGTCTGGCAGTGCCTGTCTTTGGGCTAAACATGTTGATTAACTGCTTTTTGCTTCCCAAAGGCCATAGTGTTTTCAAAGTGGGGCAGAATTTCCTATTTGCTGCTCTAGCAATACCTAGGGAAGCCAGCTTCTGTTGACCAAGCTTTCTGAATAAACACGTACAAGTCCCCCCAAGTACAGTTACCTTTCTAGCTGATTTGCCTGTACAGATTTGGACAGATCTTCAACACTTTGATAATATCTTCTGACAACAGTTCTCCTAATTTTTCCTTATATTCCCTTATATCCTTATATAGGATAATGAGAGTTGTGCCTGGGGATCCTTCCCCAGCATCCAGCTCAGCTACTGCAATAGCAATGAGCAGTACTCACTCCTGTGGGAGTAACCTTGTCTCTTGCTTCATGCAAGATTTAGGCTTCAGCTTTCTGCTGAGCCTTCTTCAAAGGCAGCCAGGAAGAGCAAGGTTGCCAAACCTCACTGCAACCCTAATGGGACTTGGTCATCCAATTCCTCACAGCAGCTGTGAAATACCACTCTCAGCTCCATATCTTGTTCTTTGCATAATGTTCACACCCCCATGCTGCAGCCTGGTTAGTCAGTCCCTAGGCAGCAACTTGTCTTTGGTTGTCTTAAAGGGCTGCAATTTAGGTTGATGTGCCCAAAGGAAACACAGGAAACACATCAGATTAAAGAAGGAAATCAAGAGAAAATCAGATAACACTCATCCTCATTACACTGAAAGAAATGAGACACAGAGAACAGAAGAAAATGAGATGTAGAGTACAGAAGCAGCAGCCACCAACTAAATAGGTCAGGTTGCCAGCATGAGGCTATTTAGACAGAGATAGCAGGAATGGTGATCAGATATGCAAAGCTTTTGAGATATAAATTCCTCTGGTCAATGGCTCCAGATGTTCTCTAGTGTAGCAGGGTAGAATTTTTTCCACAGTAATCCTGATTTCTCCTCCAGGTTTCACTGACCATAAACTTTTCATGAGTGCCCTTAACATGAAGCACAGAAGTCTTCAAACTAACACCTGTTGCATCTATTTTTATAAGCTGTGGGACTGATCAGTTCTACAGGGGATTCAAGAACAAAACACATTTTGTAACCACAAAGGTTTTCTATTAACTTTGTTTCTTTTCCTTTCAAAACGTGGGACTATATAGCCTATATATGCCACCTGCTGCTGTTCCTGTTTGACATAAACCTCTCTTTGTTTTGCGCCTTTAAAACTCGGTGCCAGATTTTGGTCATGCTTGTGCCCCTGAAGATCCCAAATAACTCCCTGGGCACTAATGGTGCAATTCCAGGTTCTGTCTAAGGTAAGTGAGAATAGGAGCTGGCCTTTGTCGATTCAAATTTACCCTCGATGCAACTTCATTGAGGGTGAGGGAGCTGCCATGAGGGTATTTTGGCCTCACTGCCCCTTGACACTGAGTGTTGCCTGCACGCAGCAAACGGAGCGCTGTCCAGCCAAACACCGCGAGTGCAGCAGGTCACATACCTCTCGTAAAGCTCCGAAGCTAAACTGGGTCAGTGGAGGCGTGACAGTCCACACCAGCTACAGAGGGGCCTGTGTTGTTTACGTGAAGCAAGAAAAACATGTGTGAATGCATCCATCCAAACCTGTAACTGGAACTGACAGAGGCGAGGGGAGTTCCCTGCTCTGCTCTCTCATCAGATATCCTCGGTAATAACCCCTGACAGAGAAAGCCTCTTCCTGGGCAGCTGCAGATTTAATTTTGGTCTTTGTCCAGCCCAAGCAGCTCAGATCTCTAAAGGAGTGGATTTTCTATACAATAGGGGTGGGATGCACTGAAGCGTGAGGAGGAGGCGGGACACCAGGTGTCTATGAATGAGCTAACCAGGAGCCTGAAATGCCTCCGTAGCCCTCCCCTGCTCCTTGTTCTGCCCTCTGTCTGTAACACTGAGCAGCACAATGAATCAGTATTAGCCCCGGTGCAGCTGCGAGAGGTCAGGCCCTGCACTTTTGTACCGGCATCTTTAATTTAGGCTCCTCAGGGACTCATTTTTTAAACTGAGAAGAGGGCTAATGCTCAAGCTATCAGGGGAAATTACATCAGTTGGTGAGAGGACAGGCTTTTAGGAAAGGCAGCTTGTACTTTAACCTCTTCTACCACACCCTTGGTGTGATGCTTAGGTAGCCTTTTCTGCCTTGGTCTCTTTTAAGTAGCCTGTATAAAGTCAACAGTGCAGATCTGTTCACCCATTTTGCCACTGATCTTCAGGAATGCAAAAGTTAAAAACTTTTAAAAAGGCAATTGCTTTTGGTGGCACTCAGAGCAAAGTTAAGTCCAGAGATGCAAAGCTTAACAGTAAAAGAGGCAGGGGTAGTAGATGCTAACTGCATTTTAGGGAGAGTTCATATTATCTTCATTCTGGTCTACACTCCTACCTGCTAAATATTAAGCCATTTACTTTGGCTCTGATGCTCTATAATGCTGCCTGCTACCTGCACTCTATCATTTTGTACCTAGTTGTATTGACATGGCCAATGTCATTAACCGCAAGCTGTTTCTCCAGGGAAAATCAGATTATGCAGCCAACCCACAAGGAAGAGAAGGGATGCCTCATGCACATGAAACAGGACCCCTCTGTCTCCAGTCTTCAGGCAATTAACAAACAGCATTAATGAACTTCTTAGGGGGGCAGCCCTTCCTGGCTGGAATGGTGGTGGTTGTGACAGTGGCAAGAGGGAAATGCTGGTGAAGGCAACATGGCAATCATTAGCAACAGGAATGGGTTACGCACAGGGGAAAAACATTCACTCTAAGGAGCAGGTACTGGATGTGGGCACTGAACACCTGGTTGCCTTCTGTTTGAGACTATGCAAATCTGAAGTACATGTAAAAAATCAGAGGAACAGCACCTGCAGAAAAAGCTCAGTAGGTTAGGAAAGGAAACAGGCTATGAAAGTTGTCATCCACCATCTGCATTAGAAAGCAAAAATAAAAATTTTCACCACTTATATAAATTAGTATTATTCCTACCAAAGTGGAATTACACTGGCATAAAAACAAAGAAAAGTGAGGTCTCATAAAGAACAATGGTCTCTGGACTAAATCCATTACTGGTGTAAACAAATGCATTCCACAGACCTCAAAGGATCATGCCTGCTTGTACACAGGGTGAATTTGGTTCATTTTCCCCAGAGGCTTTTTTCCATTTTAAGTATAGTGTGCATGCAGATGGCCAGAGCTGCAATGGGGCATCCAGCTTTGTACTAAAACAGGCAACTTGACTTCAGCTTGAACATGGTGCTGGGCTCTGCTGTGATTGTATTTTTAAAGTTATATGGGAACAATTTTTTGACTCCTTGTGAACTTTGACTTTTAGATCTTCAAGCATCAAGATAAACATAAAAGGACTTTTAATATTGATGGCTAGTGTTGACAGGTTCCCTTCTACAGCTGTTTAAGCAATGTCAGCTTGCATATGTACATACAGAGAGGTATGTAGATATTATTGTTTGTATACATTCATATATGCATGCTGCTGTTCGGTCTATCATGGACACACCTACAAAAATGCAAAGAGTTATTAATGATTATAATAATCCCTCAGAAACTAGACTCTCCCATGTGTTTTGCCTCAACTTATCTATGTTCCCTCAGGATCAATCTAGCCTTCTTTTCAGGAGTGCTGAATAGCCACTGCTCCCAAACACTGGCAGCCATGTGTAAGCACCTTCTCTGAAAATCACACTGAGTTCTCACAAGCCTGCTTATGATGGGTCCTGGTCTGTTGGTGCTTCTCTTCAAATAAAAATATTCTCATTATTTGTCTGCAGTATCATACTGGAGGATGAGCCCAATGACCATACCACTGGCAGCTGCTGTTTTTGAAATGGAGCTGTGCAAAGCTCCCCCTCAGGTGCCTTTCATCTTTGCCTGTCATGCTAAGAAATGTATTTTTGAAAACATATTTCTGTCATTGGGAATGCTGAGTCCTTCTGCTGCTTTTCCAAACAGCGGCACCTCAGGCATCTCTGGCTGTGTTACAAGTTTGCAGGCAGGCAAAAAGAACAGCCACCGAGCACCTGCTTTTTTAATTACAGAAGCATTAGCTGGTACAGAAGAAGGTGGCTTTTATTCCTCCCGGGGCTCTTTTCACTTGGGCAGCCTCCGTGAAGGGCAGAGATACCTCTGGTCCCTGCCATTCCCAGAGGTAGAAGGGAGCTAATATTGCTGTGACACTGCAAAAGGTCAGTGATGAACACAAGCCTCAGTGTCCTGCTTTTTGGTCAGAAAATGAGTAGGGATCATTGGCTGAGACCTAATGATACCTACAACTGATGAATGCAGCAGTTAAAGGAGGACATGATAGCCAAGAGGAGAATTACACCATGTAGCCCTTTCTAAGGTTAATAACCACAGACATGAATGTTTTGCTCCTGCATTCAAACATGCTTAAATCCATTTTACACAGATGCAGCCTCATGGTCTGGTCCCAGGAACAGTACTTTTAGTCTTTCCATGAGTCAGATTTGTGGATTCAAAAACCACCTGTGACCAGGACAATGCCAGTGGCTTGGGCTCCTAAGGCAGATGCATTTTTGCTCCTGAGGACCATGTTGGGAGCCATATTTTACAAGGGGCTTCCCAGGCAATATCTTTGCCTAGAAGTCTCTTTGTAGTGGGGGTGAGCTTGAGCAACCAAGCTGTTACAGGCCTCTCTCTCACAGGGCAAACGAAGCCTCCCTGAGTAACAAACGTGAAGGTAGAGTAGCAACAACTTATGTCATATGAAAGAGTTTTGCTGATCACTTATCACTGGCAAAGGGCAATTTTACACCAGGAGTCTTTCATGGCACCAGAAATCCACCCCCATCTTTATTTGTGATCATACACCTTTCATAGCTGCCCAAATCTGATTTATAAGTTTACAGAGATTTTTTTTTTTTCAGGAGAAGAAAAGTAAATTCTACTAAAAAAGGCATTACACGATCTTGCCTACCACTGACTCCTGATACCATTTCCCAGTGAAAAAAACTGTCAAAGAAAGACTTGTCTCTCACTCTGTGCCTGTAGCACTCCTAATACATCCCAGTCCTGGTTTTCACAGCTCAAGACATCTGCTCACCCACACAAAAACCAGATAAGCGTTAAGTCTTCTCCTGACAGCTTTGAGAGCAACATATCTAATACTGTCTTCACGCACACTCTGGACAGCTTCAGTGATGTCAATCCCAATTTACATCCAGATTTACAGACCAAAAATCATATTTATCACTTACAAGACTGTAAAGTAGTTGGGAAATGTTGCTGTGAGGCACTGCTGAGGCTGGTTTTGCAGACAGGTTTTTCCCAGTGATGCTCAACCACTTGGTGGTGCTACAGAAAGGGTCTGCTTCACTTTCTAAAGCAAAGCAGGTTTCTTCTCTTTCACCAGCAGTAACCAGAGATCACATTAGATAAAGCTGTGGCAAGAAGCACGTTTCTTCCTTTCTCTTTTCTCATTTGAGTATCGTCATTGCAATGGTCAGGTTGAAATCTTAGAAATCTAGCAATTGTATTTCTCCAGAGAATGTGTGTTAAAGCTACAACCTCAGCTAATTCATTTTCCTCTGTTGGACATCTGATCTACATATTCCAATGGAGCTGAAAACTGGAGGAGAAGTGGTGTCCTGTCCATTTAAAAATGAATGTGCCCCACACTACACTTGCTTTTCTTGATGATCCAGCTCTAATTTTTCTTTTTCTCTGCCACTACCAGTGGCAGGAATCGAGCAGATTCAAGAACTCACACCGCAGTGACACAGAGCAGAGGATGCGTGTCACTTGGTGCAAAACTAATGAGATCTGGGCAATGACTCCCCTTCATCTCCTTGGAATATCCCAGGCATACTTGTAGGTGCCAGGTGGTACACAGGGATGAAAGGTGAAACTCATCTTTTTTATCAAGCCAGGGCAGAAAGGTGATGAAAGCCCTGATGGAGCAAAGTTATTGAACTTCATGTCTAGGTCCTAAGGGAGGAAATGTCCTCAAAAAGCCTGCTGCATTTGTCCCAACAAGTGGTCCAGGAACTGAGGGAAGGAAAGAGAAGGATGAGACAGAAGACTTCAGATGGTATGATGATGAGGGGGGATGCATATGAAGGGAGAAGATTAGTAATTTCCAGGTGTTTTGCAGCAGCATCTGGTTTATTATAGGCAGTGTAACTGGTATTGTCTTCATAAGCTTCAGTGCTGGCAAAGGCTCCTGTGTGTGGAGCCCTCGCGGAGATTAGTACAAGCTGAGGTAAAGTGAGAAGGATTTGGTCTTGCTAAAGCAATGGTAAGTATGCAGAGGTCATGTTGTTCCTCTTATTAAATTTGAGTACTTTTTTCATCTTAGTAACAGACCTTCAAACATGTGCTTTGAAAATAACTGTCCTGTTCCATTAAAAAGAAATCTGTTTCTTTCTTATAACACAATTAGTGTCAGCATAGCATTCTGCAGATCCAAGAAGATTTATTTCTGCATAATTCTTGGGAGGCAGAAAAGAGTATTCTAGTTTTTTAGGAGAGATAAGGAGACACAAGTTTAAAAGTGTTTTTAGGCCCTGGGCCAGATTTTCTGATTTGCCATAGATCATGGAGGAGATGGAGGCATCTTCTCAAACCTCTGTGGACTTGCTTGGGAGGATGGCTCTTTCCTACAGCTAACATTGCCCAAAATGTTGTGCACTTTGCATTGACACAGGCAAGCTGGTGGCATCAGTGTGTTGCCTTGCTTCTCCCTGGGTGGTTGGGACTGTATTTTAAGATCTGTGTTGTCTTTTTGGGGTTGTTGAACTGTGACTGTCTGTGGTTTCAATGCAGGCTGGAGAAGCCTGGGGTGGCTGTCACGTGGACCAGCTAGCATCAGCTCCAAAGAAAATGACCTGTCAGCATAGCAAAACCACGTTCTCCCACCCTTGAAGCCACCCACCCCAGGCCTGACAATTCACCCTGCGGTGGGCCCAGCAATGAGGACAGTGCCAGAGTCAGAGGAGCTGTCACTGTCCTCTTGGATGACAATGCACGAGGAGCTGGCATGCTCTGCTCCCCTATGCCCACTATAGGGATTTTAGAAATTTGCAATTCCCTTTATGCTGCATGAGAAACACAAAGGAAACACAGAGAGTCACAAAACCTTCCCTCTCACGATTCCCAAGACAGCAAAATGAAATTTTCATGCATAATGAGGCTTTGATCAAGTTTGTCACTTTGCCAATTTGCTATTGATTTAAAGAGTCCTCTCTGCTAGCAAACAGGCATAAAGAATGGGATTTTAAAAAGATCTAATAGAAAATTGTATTTGGTTCTTGGGCATCTATACACAAACAAAGATTCATTTTCCATTTAACTGCTCTTTGTAGTTTGCTGCCTAAGAATTCTGGGTATGTCTTTTCCCTGTGAAAGTCATGCTGGATTGTTGGTACACATCCTAAAGCCATAATATTCTGTTTACATCTTTTTAATCACTTGCCATAAAATTATTATATTGCCATTAATTTTTTTTATTATTTGACCTGATTTTTTTACAAGTCATAAAAACCACTATTTTCTAAATCCAGGGTGTGGCTGCAGACAAATGAAAGTAAACAAAATAAAGCTAAAGGAAACTGGCAGTGTCTGTATTGAATGTATTTTCTAATTTAGTATTGACTTTGACAAATTAATGATCAGTGAAGGAAAAATACAGCAACTCTTACAGCTATGAATTCCAATATTTCAGTGGGAATTTAAAGGGAGGTGGGGAGGAGGAGATTATTTCTCTGTATCAGGTTTTATCCCTATGGTGGAGCCGGTGGCAAGGGTGTGGAGTTGTCCACTATTCCCTAAAACACCTCCAAAAGGGGAAAGCACTGCCTTTTGACGTGGCACAATTTAGTCCTTGCTCCCCATTGTCCTCCTCCCCTAAGGAGGTTACCAGTAGCATGAAAAGAGCAATACAATCTAGATGCCTATCCACAGACCTCAACATCAAAACAAAAATCTTGTGCAAAACATACTTTTGGTTTTCTTCATCACAAGCATCAATGCAATGAACGCTACACAGTAGCCACAACTAAGGCTAATACCTCTCTCTTTGTAGGATCTACCCAGTGGCTGTGATATCTCCATGCAGTTGGACTGGGCAGGAAATCCCAGAGTCCTGGAGGGATGTATCTGCCCCCCTCTCATCCGTGAGTCATGCAGGATGAAGGGGTCACAGTGGCCAAAGTTCATGCTTCCCCATTATGTTCCCACACAAACATGTCGGAGTGAAGGCCCTGAAGCACGTAGCTCCCCGGCACAGCCCCCAGCAGGATGACGCCTGGTCTGTTACCACCTTGCCTGCATTTCACACCCCCCTCTCTGCCCCAGCTGCCTCCCAGCCCCAAACCAACCGGAGGCTGCACAGCTCCACCCTTTTCCACCACAACCCACGAGCACCACCGAACACCACCTGTGTTTACAGGATAAGGGCCTGTGGTTTCACCACCAAAACCCAAAGAGAAGACACTGCGCTTGCCTGCACTGTTGCACTAGGCGAGTTGGGGCTGGAGGAATTGAGAGATGGTGGCTGGGGATGACCACTCGTGGTGATGCTTTGGAGGAGCTGGTGTGTATAAGCTATGCTGAGAGCAGTTGTTCCCGGTGTGGGAGCTGGCAGTGGGCAAAATGGGCAAAATGGGTGAAGATATGGCTGCCTGCACACAGCCTAAAGGGCTGATGGTGGAAAGCGATGCCCTCCGTCAGGCTCTCAAAATAAGGGCAAAAAAACCAGAAACAGCGGAAGAGACAGAACCGAAGGCAAAGAAAGGAAGTGATGACAGGATGGGAGCACGCTGCTGAGTGACTCAGCTATGTTTTAAATGTCTTTTTTTGGAGTTTGCGTTGTTGTAATGCACAACCCACTGACCGTGGCCCAATGCAATTCTATGCTCACAGTGTTGCAACTTGTGTCAGAGTTTTAATCCTGAAAGGATTAATGTGCAGGGAGAGGGAGGGAGCTGGTAATTTGGACTGTATTGCTAATATATTTAATAAAATTAATATAAAGTAACACAGTAAACACACCATCACAGAGTTTTACTGAAAGAACATCTAAACTGAATGAGAAATAGGAAAGAAATAGGAAAGAAGAAGGAATTGTGTGTGCTCAATCCTTCTGGAAGATGTGCAACACAAAAGATGCTGAGCCTCAACCACTACATTTCAGTTTTATCTACCGTGCACTTCAGGTTGTTTCTTCTCACTTCTCTGGTTTTGAGCGCCAGTTTAGCAATAACAGTGGGGAGTTTTGAGGAAATGTTGACTGTAGAAAAGCAGATTTTTTTATGCATAAAATCATGTGTGACATAAACATACAAGGTACACATGTAAATGAATTTTCAGATCTGGAGATGTAAATTGAGCAGGTGACTGCTATCCTCTGTGCTATGAATATTCCCACAAAAAATATCAAGCAGAAGAAGAAATTAACAGTATTACGGATAAAATTATAACACATTAATTGTCTAAATTCTTAGTGAAAGCCACAGAAGCAAAATCTTGAGGCTTGAAAATGGAATTTTAAAATATATTTTATGGACATACAGCTCCTCTCCCATTCAAAGTCTTATAGTCTTATGAAGAACCCCAATTTCAATTCCAGAGTCCTCTCCAAAATGGCATTACAAGTATTCTTGTTTCTTCACTGCTCATAAAGCTCTGTAATGGGTCCAAGATCCAGACTGAGAGAGCTTAATTTCACTTAGGTGTTTATTTTTCCTATTGCATGGACATCTCAAGAGTCCTAGAAGCAATCAAAGAACAAGAGGAGATAGATGAATTTAGATGGAATTTTATACCCTCTGAATCTGTCAGTGATCATTACTTGACTAAAGTATTGTTTTAACAGTGAACTGACATCTCTGGATGCAAACAAGACATGCCTCAAAAGATCACTAATTGTCAAGGGAAGGTTTTTTTATATGGCTCACTACAGAGAAAATCAGCATTACATTCTTAATCCTGAACTTTCTTGACTCCTGCAATTTTCATAAAGCATGCAATTATAAGGATTGGATGTAGATAATATACAGATACCTGCCACAGCAGCCAGATGGATGCCAGCTGTCTCTGCCAGCACTGCTTTCTAAAGGATAATCCCTATCCTTGAGTGGAAGACATTAACATGCTTTCCCTTCATCAGAACAAAAAGCAGGTACTTAACACAGAAGAGACAGTTCCATTGAAAGAATGTCCTCCAGCTTCGCCTGCCAGTATCTTCCAGTGATTTGAAAGTCATGTCATCTTTAGATTTGCAATCTGGACAGTGCTGAACACTTAAGGCTGATCCAGCAAATGCATACACCTACACTTAGCTTGATCATCAAACATGAGCAGTCAAAGCAACTCAGTTGACTTAAAGAACTATGGTTACATTTTTCTCCACCTGCAGACTACAGAACTCAGCAGGACTGAAACCTAAGGGAGCAGCATAAAAGTGTGGACACCTGTCCATTTCATCCAGGAATCCCTCTAGTACTCATTTCTCCCCTTTCCTCTATCTTACATTGTAGACAACAATCAAAGAACATATTCCATCTCTTCAACAGCCCCCAGAAGCCAATCTCTGTAAGGGAGGTAACAACACTGTTAAACAATTCACAAACACTGGAGAATGCTGAAGAGCAAAATGTCTGAGTACAGACGATACCATCTCACCAAGTTAAGTTGCAGTATGCATAATCCTTGCACAGAGAGTACCTGGCCTCAGTTTGTAAGTTAAGCATTTTAGCGAGTATTTTTGAAATCTGGTTTTGTTTTGGTGTTATTTAGCTCAATACATGGAATGAATTAACATCAGCTCTATGAAACTCACCTCTCATTACAGAAGCTGTCAATTTTTGAGGAGCCCTAAATATTTGACTGAGTTCTATTAAGCGAGTGGGCTTTTTTATCCTGAGTGTCTCAATGCCACATAACAAATAAGTTGTGCTGTTTTGAAAGTTCATGGCAAAATTAATCCTAAAAATGCACTGAATTTTATAATAATTTTTTACTGCTTGCATGTTACAATCTTTTAAGATTATTTTCCAACCCACACTGACTTCAGGAAGGTAAGCCTACTGAAATCAATGGCTTTTTGTTGTTATTGTGATTATCTGTATAGTTTAGATTTGGTACAACATATCCTCCAATACTGTTTTGCAAATTAGAGCCTAATCCTATTTCCTTTGAAGCTGGCTAGCAGAACTCTTATGGTTTCAATGGGAGGATAATTCCTTTCTGTGAATAAGGAAAAGCAGTTATGTAAAATAATACTGTCAGAAATGAAGAATTCCCTAGTGGTGTCTATAAACTCAAAGAACTGAAATTCTCACCAAATGTTTATCTCAGAAACAATGAAACACTGCATGTTTTACAGGCTTGCTAAAAACTGAGAGGAAATATCTCTGGATGTTGGTGACACATTCAAACATATGTATACTTCTATATTTATCATTATTTTCAATTATCATTGCTATTACATACGAGCACAGAAAGTTTCTTTTGTCCAGGTTTAATTTACATATTTGATTTGCCCAATGGCCACTGGCTTCTCGTTTAAGAGCATGCAAATTTAAAAGGAAAGGTGGTATTTCTAATGCTACCTAGTACCTGTGCTTATTCCATTACAAAATCAGTAGTTTTAATTTTGGAGTTTCTGGTATTTTGTTATGCCATCTATCTCTCCAATCAAAATATATAGCAATGATTTATGACATATTTCCTTGAAACTGATGATTTCCCTGAAAACGATGTATGCTTCTAAGCAGTTAGAAGGGAACACTCTTGGGGATATTAACAATGCTCACGAGTACAACATAACGAAACCTATTTTCATCACGGGCATTCATCCTTTTCTGCTATTGAAGAGGCATAAAGGACCTGAATACAGGCTAAATGGAGTTTCAGCCTGAAGGGAGCTTCCAGACTGTCTGACAACCATAGCTGGAAACTTTCCCTACTGCCTCTGGGGGGCCCGAGCCAGTCCTGAGCTGCTCCTGCGGCACGGTCAGCTGGCACGGGTCAGAGCAGGACCTGGGCTGCTCTCCTCTTTGGTGGGACTGGGCTTGCACTGGACATGCAAAACCACCAGGCAGTTGTCACTGTCATCTTGGCAGACTGTTGCACCCCTGGCACCCTGGAAGACTGAGACTGATTTAATCTATTTTAGTGAAGTTGCGCAGAGGTGAACACATGCCAGGACAATTTTTCACTTCTCCCGGCAGTCAAGGGCACCCTTCATGTACCCTGTGTCGCCAGCCCCTCTCCTAGGTCCCTCCTGCCCCTTGGCACTGCTGCATTCCCACTCCTGTGCCAGTCCTTACTTGCAGCAGGTCTGTCCTACATTCCTACACATGGATGCCCCTTGAGGCATCCCCTCAAATGTGAGAAGAGTGGGTTTCAAACTGGGGGCATGGAAGGCAGCCAGGGCTAGTAGCAGATGTCCCTCTGTCCCTCTCCTGCATGTTCAGGTAGCCCAGGCATTGCTTTTTTCTGTGCCAGCCAGGGGGAATGCAGTAGCACTTCAGAGGATTACTATAAAACAACAAAAACATCCAAACTACAAATGTCATCTTACTTCTTACACAGAGAAGGCCACACAACTTTTGGGCTACAAGAGGAAAAGGTGTGCTGCCCTTTTTTTTTTTTTTTTTTTTAATAGTAACAGAGTGAAGCTTCCCTTACCTTTTCTGTTTTGGAATAGCCAGTTTGTGGTGCACTCTCTAAAGGAGATGTTAAATTTCAAGCTCACAGACTTAGGCCCAGTATCAGGCTTCCAAAGATCAAGAAGCCAGCACAGGAGATATTTTGTGTTATTGCTGCAGGATTCTTTCAGTCTTCTTCAACCCTTGTGACATGGTGCTGGCTCTTGCCAGGAACAGGGTACTGCACTAGGCTGACTTGCCTTGAGCCAGCTGGACATTTCTGCTGATCCTACAATTAAGATGTAATGATGTAATTACAGAGAAACTTCTGCTTTCAAGTGCAAGTCAGAGAAGCTAAGGCTGTAACCTCAGGACAGAGTGGTCACGGTCTCAGGAAGAAACCTTGCAGAAGTCCAGCATTATGCAGAAGTCCAACTTTACAGAGGCCCAGTGAGTTAGAGGAACGAAATGAGAATCCTCACCAAAGCTGGTGCCTGGTTATCAACCCATCACCTTGACACTCCAGAGTTAGTTACCTTTGACAGACCTGAGCCTTTGCAAGAGCCAGCCAGTGAAACTATCTGAGCACATGGATCAGCTTCTGTGCTAACACTCCCCCAGCAAACTGGAGGGATGGGGCTATTGACTCCTGACATTCTGTGCTTTGATATTGCTGTGACCACAAAGTGGAACCCAGGATTTCAAAGGGTCTGTGTGTTATCCTTGCAGAGCAGACAATCCCAAATGTAACCTGCACCTTAAGAACAGTGGGGGGAAGAGATACTGAACCGGGGCTCTCACTTGGAAGCCTTTGTCTTGGTCCAGAAAACTGGCCACAGTGGAGCATGCCAAAATGATTCCACCCCATTTCTGCAAAATTTTGCTACAAGAGACCATCTGCCTTCTCTGGCCGTTCACTTGGGGACAGCTTCTTTTCTAAAGGGAACATCTGATTTGTCTTAAACTTGGCAACAATTTGTATGTCTGTATTGGTTTAAGTTTTCAAGCTGTCTTTGTGAAAGAAATAACCCTTTCTTTAAAATGAAGAAAGCATAAAACCGATGCATTCTTTGTATTTCAAAGATCCTGAAAGCAGACATGAGGTGTTCCTCAGCTCTTGGTGCAGATTTGCAAGTCAACCAACGCAGAACTGGGCCCAGGAAGGTTTCTCACCGTCAAAAATTTTCTGGAGCAGGCAAACAGTGTCGGCCTATGCCAAGGAAAGGCGGCACCTGGGTGTGCCTGAGTTTTTCTGCCAGTTCCACCAACATGGAAAACCTACAGGAAACCCTCGCCCGCTTGGTGAATGGGGAAAATTTGATGTTTTCTGGAAAAACTTTCCAGACCTATATTTGGTGCAGGCTCGCTCAATCCCCTGGCCGCTGTCTCTGCAGGTGCACACCCCAGACCCGCGGGGCCGGGTGCTCCGCCTCGCCTCAGCCCGGCCCCACGGGGCCCAGGGGCTCAGCCCGGGGCCGGGGC